>CAIGRO010093069.1:0-15742 GCA_903798355.1 Fraxinus baroniana | reverse complement strand
GTTTTTAAACATGAGCCAAACATAGGCTTAGCTTGACTTCTGTTTTCCTCCCTTTAATGCTATATAAACACTCTGTTGCACCGTTCGAATCTGACTCTGAAGGTTCTGTAAAATCAAGTCCGATCAAAATGTTAGACTTTGAAACGATATTAATTTTTGTTTCATTCTCAATTAATATGTAACATTGATGCTCTGCTTCATCTATGAGCTAGAATTTATGAAAAGAGGTCTTATGTCTGTGAAGGCTAACTTATGTCAGCAGTGTTGCCATCCTAAATTGAAGAAGTGTCCCATAACTCCCATCTTTCATTTTGGAACCCTTAATCTTGCCAATGCCTGAGTTATGAAATCATTTTATTGCTGTCATACTGGATACCTCTCTTTTAGGTGACCTTTGTCTTTCTCTAGTTTGCAATGTCATGCAAAATCTTATAGATGTCTTGATATATACATTAAGTAGCAAAACTCATAATGATGTTTGACTTTTTTACTTCTAGTTCCTTTCCAGGGTAGCTGATGTCCTTTCAGATTATCTTGGCAGCTTAAACGAAGATTTGATAAAGGACAACTTTGTTATTGTCTATGAGGTATTAAAAGTATTCTGTTTCTGTGAGTTTAGAGTATAGATTTCTCCTGAATTGTCATGGATTTTTATTGAATTCTATACCTGTCTGTACTTGTGACCATTATTTTGGCTTCTCATTTTATTTGTAGATACAGTGACTTGCATAAGTGTGACAGGCATCATGGTTGGACATTGCATATCAGTCTTGCTAATAATATGAATCACTTTTAAAGTCGTTTTATTGATTTTCCTTTGATAGTCTTTTTCGTGCTAGTGGAAAACTACTGATATATTTGGCTAGTCCTCGGATGGTTGTGTTCAATACTGGCCATGCAGTCCTACTGTTACTAACACTTCGAGCTTCATATTAATAAAATGTTTGTACATAAATTCTTTTATTTACTCTTCATGGTTTTTAACTTGTAAATCGTGACAATATATAACATTTAAACTCATATTCTTAATTTTGTAAGTTCACTACTGATGGCTAATCACCATTGTTTATACATAATTGTGACTCTGAAACTTTTAGAAATGGGTAGTTTCATAAACCTTGATAAGACAATAGATTAAGGGAGAACCAACATTAAATGTGCCTATTATTTTTAATTCTTAGAGTGGAAGTATCAGTGACAAGGACTGTGATTTTGTCACAAATTGTAAACATTTCTATAATATACACAACTGTTTTTTTCCGCTGTATTTTGGAGCAGAAATGTTTTCTTCCTCACCCTTTTGTTTTGGGTCTAAATCTGAATGGTTAGTGATAAATGTGCCATGCTTTTTTGCACCTGAGCTCCAAGCTTGTGAATGCAATGATGGAGGTCAGGTATATGTTATGCAATACATTTATAAGCTATCAACTTGAGCTCATGTTCAATTTAAGGAAAACAGCTATTTTCCTGTCTCAATATCTTCTTTTTAACTTCTTTGTGCAACCCTGGTGATGCAATGCTTTCTGTTCATCCATTTAACTGAAATCTGGTTGAAGTCAATAGTATTTACCTTTGTATATATGAACATACACTGTACTAAGTAGTCTCTATATGAATCGTTAGTAATCACAAACTCCTGATTAAAGAATCAGCAGGACGTTTTCTACAACAACAATTGCTTCTACATTTGCACCATTCATGGACTCGGCTTCTATCCCTTTCCTTGACTAGATTCTGTTTACATATTGATAGAACTCCAAAGAAATCAATGTATATTTTGTTAAATTAATGGGTGAAACTTTAATGAATATACAAATTTGACAGGTTTTCTACACCTGCCTCTCTCCCGCTTTACTCTCTAAACTTCAGAATGAATATCCTATACAATCCCCCCCACCCACCCATTTTTATATTCTGGGTGCAATTGCATTCCCGAAGATTCCCAAACTATCACCTTTGAGTATCCCTTTCTGCCCTTAACTTGATCTTCCCAATTTGAGCCTGGGATCCAATAACACATCTCTTTCACCTTCTCTCTAGGTTTATTTGGTGCTCCACGTGACCAGAATGCTTATTAATTTTTCGAAATTTGCATTACAGCTTCTGGATGAGATGATAGACAATGGCTTCCCCCTAACAACAGAACCTAATATCCTGAGAGAAATGATAGCTCCTCCAAACATTGTCAGCAAGGTTTTGAGTGTTGTCACTGGTAATGTGTCCAATGTGAGCAACACACTTCCAGGTGCAACAGCATCTTGTGTTCCATGGAGAAAAACAGACCTGAAGCATACAAGCAATGAAGTTTATGTTGACCTTGTTGAAGAAATGGATGCAATCATAAACAGGTTCATAATACATCTCTATCAGAGAAACTTATCTGTTTCCCATGCTTTGATTAGCTTCCTGTGTTCAGGGAATTTTTACTATATGAATGTGCTTTACTTTTCCTTTTATTTAGAAGTTGTAAGTTTAGCGTGAGGGAAAAGGTAATCACCATGCATAGAAATGCACACTAAGGGTAGATAATTGACAGTCTCATGTAATGGTCATGTGGTGCATATTAGGCTCTTGAAAACAACAACAACAATTTTATATGCATTAACATCTGACATCTAAATTTTCTGAAACCGAAGAAATAAAACTTCAACTAAATGGTTGACTTTTTTCGAAACTCCTTAGACCATCATTCCCAATACAAGGACATAAAAATAAGTATTCATTGACGCTGGTCCTGGAAGTTGAAAACACAGAATTGACCAAGTGGCCGAAGAGGTATGCAGGCAACTACATGATATGTATGGTGGAAGAAATGACCAAGGAACTTCCCCCTGAAGGTGGGCAGGGAAGAGTGTTTAACTATCCCAAAGGTATACTGTTCTGTAGTTTAGTTTTCAATTCATTCTCACCCATCAAAAGGACATTGTAAAATCTTGTTTTCAGAAACTAAGGAAACAAGTTTAGGTGTGTTTATATTTTGATGTTTGACTAAATAGTTAGTGATAATATAAGGACATTGTGATTTTTAGTGTACTGAATTTATGTTTGGTTTGAAATCTGTAAAGTGCAAAGGAAGGAGCTGTTCTATGGCTGCTTCAGGTGCTGTTAATGATTTTGCTTTTGGTGCGGTTAATGGTTCTGAGGACAGTCCAGATGTTGTCTGTATGTTTCTTGTGTATAACTGTGGCCATACTGACCGCAGAAGAAACGAAATGAAAAACATAGGCTTTTCCCTGATGCAAAAGATAGAACATTTCTTGAGTGTCACTCACAAAGCTATGCATCAGAAAGGACATTTATGAGCTCAGGAAGCTCTCCAAAGGCCAAAGGCATATTAACCAATATATAAAAAACTTTACATGGATACTACATTTGTTAAATGGGGTTTTTGATGAGCATCAAATAAGACTCAGGTCCATGTGAAAAGGACTAGACCCTTAAGCGGAAACTGATTACTTTGTTGAATAGATTATAGGGGCATTGGATTCTCATCATTCTTTGATTTACTCAACGACCTATCTTTATCTGAGGTGGAGGCTGTATTTCACGGACTCAGATTATGATTGGTGTTGTCTGTGTTTTCTTTCCTTTCCCTTTTTTATTTTTGAAGGGAGTGGCGCAAGTTTTTTTTTTTTAATCTATAGTTTGCCGGTTTGTTAGCTAGTATTTTTGCAGACCAGTGGGTAAGAGACTAACTGTGATGTGATAGAGAAATTGCTCCTGGGATACCTCGTAATTTCAAGTCAATGAGCCCGCATTCAAGCAATTTATCAGCAAAAATCTCCCCTTCCATCTACATGTATCATATTTATCTTGAATATGTAATCACTAAAAGTGACTCATGTCATGGCAGTGCGCATTGACATAGACCAGTTCCTTTCGAGGGACTAAAAAGATTGCTAATCCCAACTCCCATGACTTGAAGGAAAAGGATGATCTTGACCTTAATAACTAAGCTATTAATAAATGCTTCCTTGTTGAGTTTTCTTTTGAAGTATTTGTTAATTAAGTATGTGCTTGGATTTCCTTCCCTTCATCTTCGAGCTAAAAAATAAATTAACAAACAAAAAGAAAAGATATAATTCTGGAACGATCACATAGAAGTACCACTGAAGAAAATATGTTAAACCTTTAGAATCATTCATCTTCTTGCTTCCAAATTCTAGCTTGAGCTTTATTGCTGCTCACCGTGAATAGATGCATAAATTCCTTTATTTCTTTCCATTTTAACTCTAGTTGGTCTGGCAAGATTGAAAATACCTGCATAACCTAGTTGATTATGAAGATGAAGATATTGTGTCTTTGTATGTGATTACAATCAAATAATGATGAGAAAAAATAATCCCCATTAACCTGTAAACTTGAATTGTCTGTGGACTTTACTCGAAACCTTTTTCAAGGTGTACAATTGGTTAAGTTACATTATTTTTTGCTTCTCAATTCCTTTGAATGTGGTCTTCCTTGTAATACCTGGCACGCTCGCATGCAAAGGCAGTATAATTTGGAATCCAGTGGTAAAATTTGGGAACTTAACTTTGATGGATTCTTTCACTAATGATTTTTTTTTGGTAAAAATTTGCTAGTTTTTGTGGTTCCTATTCTAAACTTGCCTACTTTTTCTTTGCTTTGATGCTGCTCAGGGATGGGACTTTAGTGAAATGTGAGATATATGGCGAAGTTCAAGTAAATTCTCATCTCTCAGGTCTTCCTGATCTCACTCTGTCATTCGCAAATCCTTCCATTCTTAATGACGTGAGATTTCATCCTTGTGTTAGACTTCGACCATGGGAAGCAAACCAAATTCTATCCTTTGTACCACCTGATGGAGAATTTAAGCTCATGAGTTACAGGTTTATGGTGCTATGGAAATAATTTTTACTTGCTCATTTATGTTCATAATGTAGGTGCAAATTATAATATGAGGTTTGCTCTTTTTAGTTAAAACATTTTTCTTAATCTCTCAGGGTTAAGAAGTTAAAAAGTACCCCAATATATGTAAAGCCACAACTGAGCTCGGATTCGGGGACATGTCGTATCAGTGTTTTAGTGGGAATAAGAAATGATCCTGGGAAGTCAATTGACTCGATAACTGTTCAATTCCGACTGCCTCCTTGTGTTTTATCTGCTGATCTTTCAGCCAACCATGGAACAGTGAACATCCTTGCTGATAAGGTAATTTGTTATAATAGTAATTTCGGTTAAAAACACTTAGTCACCCAACTTATTGTGTTGTTTCATTTTAGTCAGTTAGTCTTTTTCTGTCTTACAATTGTCACTCAACTTTCATTATTATTTCAGTTTAAAATAATGTCATAGCATAAAAATCCGTCGGTGCATTATTTTTATCGTCCAAGTAGGCATGCGTAGTTCTTTCCTTTTTCTGTTCATTTTTTTTTTCTTTTATAAAAACCCATTCTGAAACTCTTGTCCAACAATATGTTTGTCTAGCTGGGACAATAAAAATAGTGCAGTAACTGATTTTTTACGGCACATCACAACCTTAAAATTTCCATTAAAAGCATTTTTCGGAAGTGTTTACAAATGGTTTTGTTTATAAATAGATGGAAGAAATGAGTGGCAGATAGGTGGGTAGCACTTTTAGGTGTGGATAAGAAGTGGTTTGAATGCTATAAACATGAGCCTGCCATAACCTAACTCAGTAGAATGGAATGCCTAAACTGAAACAGAATATAAGTTTGGTGATTATCTTGGAACAAGATCCATCGTCATTATAGAGCTTGTACTTGTAGACTGTAGTTATTGATTCTTGATTACAGAGTCAATATTCAGCAGACCAAATACTTGATCGAACTTATCTTCGTATGGGGAATGATATGTTTCCGAGAACTAGTTATTTTATGGGATTTTTGAATTACTTTAGATTAGGACCATCATTATGATAGAGAGACTACTTTATGTTGCCTTATTGATTCTTGATGACATGGATACCTTTTTCTTCAGACTTGCTCTTGGTCAATTGGGCGGATTCCGAAAGATAAAGCTCCATCAATGTCGGGAACAATGACACTAGAGACAGGCTTAGAGCGGCTCAACGTATTTCCCACCTTTCAAGTGAGTTTCAGGATTATGGGCGTTGCTCTCTCTGGCTTACAGATAGATAAATTGGACCTAAAGAATTTACCTTCGAGACCTTATAAAGGTTTTCGAGCTCTTACTCGGGCAGGCGAATTTGAAGTGAGGTCTTAATGTTACTGGGGTCATTTCTTTTGTACGGTTATCTTGGTGCAATTAGTAAACATTGACTTCGATGTTATATGCCTTGCTTCTGTATTAAATATGAAAAATAAATAATTTTTTTGCTTATTGTGTAATTGAATATCGTCTTATACTACATACTAAATGTGCTTCTGTATCTTGTCAACCCTTGGCCGATTCATCTGGTTCCCATAATTTGAGCTCTTCAGACTGGGTTTCTCTTGATTTTAGTGAAGCAGTTCTTAACGTATAAACCTGTAAAAAAAAAAAAAAAATTATTTTCCCTTTTTGGGATATAGAACAAAGACACCAGAGAGTTTTACAGATTTTTTTCAAAGAAATGATGCACAGTTTTTGAATTTGAGAAATTATTTGTTCTTTTTAAGTACATGTTTGGTGTTTATAAATAAATAGAAATGAGTGATGAAGAAGCGGGTGGTATCTATGAGCTCAGCAAAATGTGTAGATTTATGATTTGAATATTTGTAAAAAAAAATTTATAAACATCAGCGAAACATTTGCATTTGTACTGTGTCGTAGCTGTTGCTGATGTAAATGAACAAAAAAGAATTAAAAAAACTCATGTTTCAAAAATATATTAAGCACCTTTTGACTCATTTTTCAGAACTAGTGGGGGGTCAACGTGCGTTGCACGTTATTTGGATAATGTTAAAAATAAATGTGTAATCTATTCTTTATAGAGAAGGCGGAACTTTCAAATAAGGAATGAGTCTAAAAAAAATCATGCAACACCACATTTAAGCATTCATAATTGATCTAAAAAACCAAACAACTTATTTAAACATAAGATATAATTCAATTATTTAATTTCGAATATTATGATTAAACATTATATAATCATATACCATTCAAGTAATCAAACTAATCAATGTTCTTATGACATTAATTACATGTTGTCCTTAAGGGATAAATATGAATTCAAAATGATACATTCTTCGAAAGCACGTTGCATTTATTATTGCTCGTTCAAATGTAATATGTTAATATTCTTTTGAAATATTGAAAATTATAATTCATGTCTTCGGGAGCAAGTAATATTCTTTGTGAAATTACGAGATTCGACCCAAACTACACCTAAATGGGGTGAATATGTGTAATTGCATAATTAAAAAATTGTAACTAACTAACAATAAGTCACTAATTAATTATCTCTAGATGGATAACCATACAATCCAATTGCCCTACGTTTGAATACCGCGGAATATGAAAACAATAAATGAAGCAATAAATAACACGTGGAATGATCACGAAGAAACCTCGGCTGGATAAAAACTGTAGACACTTTGCTAGTCAACAATCCACTATAAACGAATTAGAAATTACAATTCGCCGACTTAACTACCACTAGTACTTTTGGTACTTTCTGACCTCCTGACTGCAATTCCCACATCTAGCATGAATTTCGTGCTCATGCACCAACTCCCAACTGTAATTTTTAAAGCCCATATGGATTGTGCGATCCTGCAGCAACTCCTCTATTTATCAATTCATCTATCTCCTGTGGATCAACGAAGAACTCCGCGCTCTTCAATGACTGGAACTCCAGTCACTTTCCCTTGATCTTCAGATCTTTGACAAATGTGTAGGAAGCAGCAGTTTGGTATTTAGATTGTGGATGTGATGTTTTCATCGCCAAGAACAAATCAAATAATGAATGGAAAGCTAATTTATGAAGAGAATATGAAAAATATGTGTTTCCACATTGATCAATCTTGTATTTTACGTTCAGAGGCACTTGGTATCTATAGTTTAAGTTTTGGGATTAAATGGGCTGAACAAAAAGCCTTAAAATGCGAATTAAAGTTTTCTGGATAACTCTGTCGCTCGAGCGAAAGTTGGGTGACATGCGAGCGACAGTGTGTCGCTCGAGCGAAGGCCGGGTGACAGGCGGGCAACACATTTTTTGCATCTGACGCTCGAGTCAAGTCTGACGACAATCTAGCGAAATTTCGGTGCCGTTTTTCATTTTTTTTCATTCTCGAACCCTAGACCTAATATAACACAATTTTCATTATTTGCAACTAACTCCTTGAATTCTTCAATAGTTATATATTTATTTCTTCAAAAGCAATATATCAATTATTCTTCTAAAATATTGAAATCAGAGTGTCATACTTTTCAGGTGCAATAACATATTATTATTTAAAATAATAAATTGTACAAAAAATTATTTTTAGGAGTTAAAACATAATTTATTTTATTAATTATGCTCTTCGGAAGCAAGTAAAATCTAACTAAAATATTAATAATAGTGTGCAATAATATTTTTAATAGATAGATATGCTATTAATATTCTTCTGAAATATTAATTATAATGTTGTGTTATTTTGGGAGCAACAACATAATAAATTATTAATTTAAAATTTATAGAAGAACATCTAAAAATACTTAATTACCATATAGACATAATATGAATTTATATAGAAAAATTAATTACCAAAAATGTATTAGCAAAAAAATCTTCCAAACATGCATTAGGAAAAAAAAAATCTTCATATACCGAATTTAATGGTAAAATATTGTAAAATGAAATACATTCAACGAAATACGTTTAGGAGCATACTATAGAATATTTACACATAAAGACACTTATTAATGCAAAATTCATGATGTCAGATTATATAAACATAAATTAATTCGAAGACATATGATTAAGCAGTAACGGGTGAATTCAGCTTCATACGATTAATTCAAAAGCGTGATTTTATGTACATGCATAAATCATAAAGATTGTACAGACGTGAATTCAAAAACATAAATCATGGATCATGCATATGTACATACATGAATGGAATAAACGTGACTAGACTTACCATTTACAACATCTCTTTATTTAGTTTTTCCCTTCTTTTCTTTCTATTTTCCAATTTGGTTATCCTTTTATATTTTATGGAAATTTTGTTTACCAATTATATCCTTATAAAACCATCCATTAGTTTCATTTCGTTTTCACATACGTTACTTGGAAACGAACAGTTTGTACCTTTTCAAAATTCTTCACCAGTCCTCATAGCACCGCACGTAGACTCTAAATGTGTATCTCGGACTCTCTATTCCCAATTCTCATTACCCTTTTACATTTCAATCAATTCGCCATAACCTTGAAGAAAATCCCAGTATAATTCGTTTTTTTTTACAGTATCAACAATGGAATACATGGACGAAGATATCGTAGCCCAGTACTTTTATAAAGGCGCGAAAGTTGAAATTAGCTGCAAAGACGAAGGCATTCAAGGCTCTTGGTACGCGGGCACTGTACTTAGCCACCGAAAATCGAAGAGGAATTCTTGCATGAAGGTGCTAGTGAAGTACAAAACCCTGTTGGACAACGAGGGCACTCGGCGGCTGAGGGAGGAGATGGACCCGATACAGCTGCGGCCGGCCCCTCCCCCGGAGAACCGCCGGGTGTTCGAGTCCAGTGAGAATGTGGACGCGTATTACCATGACGGGTGGTGGGAGGGTGTCATAACTGAAGTGTTGGGGGAGGATAAATACAGGGTGTTCTTACGGGACAGCCGGGAGCAGAGGAACTTTAAGGCTTCCCGGCTGAGGCGCCACCATGAGTGGGTCATCGGGAAGTGGCTCCCGCCTTTGGAACAAGGATACGACGTCTCGCCTCCATTGAAGCGGCCAAAGGTTAAGGTATATTGGTTTTTTTGAGTTTTACTAATTTTACAGTATATGACTAGACAATCTTACAAAAGTTTACATATATACGTACGATTGTTTAGCTAGTTAACGTATATACATTACAAAATTGTTAAAGTTGAACGTAAGACTTAACAATAACTACAAATTTTATAAAAGGTGTGACGTTGTTGGTGAATATTCGTGGTGGTCCTCTGTCGAATCTTATAATTTCTAAGAACCTTGAATATAGGAAATTTAAGAAACACGTAAGGGGGTGTTATTAGACTTCATACAACGTGCATTCGAAAATTACAATTTACATAATATGTGACCAATTGAGTTTAATAACGTGAACTGAATTTCATGGTAATAAATAGACTTTTTCTTGCTTCTTTTATATGCTTGTATTCTGTCCGTCTTGATTGATCTATTTGCATTTTCCTATTTTTCTTTGATTGGAATCTTGACAGGATGTGTCATTTGTTATCCCCGCATGAATAACAGTACATACATTTTAGTTATCGGATTACAATATATGAAGTGTAATGAGACCCTTTGTAGTGAGTGTTTTGTACATCTCTCTTGAACTTACTTTGCCAATATTTGATTTTGCCTTCAAGTGTTTTCCTTTTATTAATGTATTAGTTAATAGGCATTGAATACTTGATGGCTTATTTGAGAACTTGTATGTTTCTGATGAAGACCAATTAGATTAACATAATTGTTGATAGCTGAGGAGTCTTGAGGTAGTGGATTAAGTTGCTCAGCTAAGCAACTTTTGAAAAGAAAAAATTAAAAATCCAACTCAATTATTTTATTAAAAACAGCTTATTCTCAACATTTTAGCTTGGACAAGGACTGAAAAACTTGGGGAATATTGCATGCTATAACTTAGGTCATGTGCCATTGCTCTTTAAACTGTTCCTAATTTGTTGATTTTTGGAACGTAAGTGCATTGTGCCTTGTATGCAGATTCTGTATCTAAATGTCATTCACAAGAGTACTCCTTTTGCAGTAGAGAGCCAATTTAGTTGTCTCTACTGCACTCCATGACTGTGAGCCTGAGGTGTGACTGAATGCTTTAGGAGAAACATCATCTCGGTAGAACCCTAAGATTTATAAATGAAATGACTGTATCATTTTGAATGGGGCTGTAACTTAGCATATTATGGTGAGGGATTCGGACTTTGAAGGAGTTGATGACACATGGTGTCCCCAAATAATATAGCAATGATATTGAGATTTGCCTAATGAACAAGAAACTTGTGAGTCATTGCTTTCTGGTAAGGAAATAGGCTGCAAAATCCATGTTACATTTTGGGAAGCCTTAAGTGTCAAAGGAATAAACAAGTGATGAACTGAGCTTTTTCTCTATGTTAAAGCACTCTAAGAAACTTGGAATGCCAGCTGTTAGAGGTGACAACACTTTTCTCAAGAAGCATTTAGAAGAATATACCACAACAAGAAGAAAAAGTTAAGCCCTTTATCTCGGGTGTGTTTGGGAGAGATTCTCCCATTCTACAGTAAATCAATTCTCATTTTCAACCACACAATCTTCAATAAAATAATATTTTTCATCACATCAATTACTTTTTCTTCTTTTCCAACCACATATTTCCCATCGTATCACTATTCAAAAATCAATTCTTTCCCCAAAAATCCCTCCCAAACACACTCCTAATAACCTCAGGGTTGCTGGATTGATTTCTTTTCTTTTCTTTTTTCGCAACTCCGCTCAATCCATTGCGTCTACTCAAAGATTCAACAAATGATTTTTTTTTTGGCAACCACATCAATCCATGTAAAGTTTGGCTTACCATTCCTCTTTTTATCTTGTTCTACTAGGATCACTTTGCTGTTAACATGAGCTTTTTTAGCTACACTAAAGATTTTACCTCCTAAGTCTTTCTTCCCTTGTAAGAATATATGGAGGGAACGAATTCACATACAGAGTCTTGTAAAGAGTAGATTAATTTAAATTTTCTTTCCTTGTCTCGAAGATAAAAATATTATTTCTTCATTTGGCCATAAAAATATTATTTCTTCATTTGGCCATAATTTTTTATACAAATTTGATAATCATGCTTCCTTGTAATTCATTTCTACTAAAATTATTGCATTTGAAATATGTATTTTAAAAATCCCTATCGTTTACACATTGCAAAAATAGTCCCTATCATTTCAAATGGCCATTTACTCCCCCACTTCAAACCTTTCTTACGGGGTTGGTCTTTTTCATCATGATTCGTTAAATCATTCCATGAAATATGGGTAATTGGAGCAAAACGTCCCATCATTTGTCTTTATTGCGCAAATCGTGCTTATTGTTTCAATTTTGACATTTGGACACTCAGATCGACATTTCTTTTCACAAAAGGTCCTATATATGAGGTAAAAGAAGCGTAGATGAGGAACAAGCACCATTTTGTTTATTTTTTTGCTTTTCTATTTTTTATTCTTTTCTTACCTTTTTTTTTAGACTTTTGATTCCCTTTTAAATTATTTTGCTGGTGGTGATGGGTGGTGGATGGGCATAGTTGTAGATGGGTTAAATTAGTCATTTTACAATACTTTAACAAGAAAATAGACGGTAATGACCTTTTGCGCAAAGAAAGGTTTATCCGAGTGTCCAAATGTCAAAATTGAAATCACAGGGACAATTTACACAATGAAGGCAAACGATAGGGGCGTTTTGCACCAATTACCCACATTTTATGGAAGGATTTAATGGAACATGATGGAAAGGACCAACCCCTCAAGAAAGGTTTGAAATAAGAGTGTAAATGCTAAGTTTGAAACGATAGGGACTATTTTCACAAGAAGTGCAAACGATATGGATATTTTTTGCTAATTACCCTTGAAATATATTAGATGCTTGAGAGTTATACTCTTTGGACTTTTGGTTTATAAATTGGGAATAATTTGTATTTCAAATGGGAATCTTTTATTTGTTTCTTTGGTAAATCCTAGGGTTGGAGCCTACAAATTTGAAGGAGAAACTTAAAAGCTGATCTTAAATAAATTGATAGAGCTATGTTAAAGTAGTAACTTTTTGAGTTTTGACTTTGGAAATGTTTGGTGAAATATCCTATCTGTTTGGTTTCTTAATTCCATTACATTTTAAGACAAAATAAGGAGTATGACTTTAGTGATTAACAAAAATTTAATATGGATGATGATGTTTAAAAATCAGACCTAAAAAGCAAACATAGTATAAGTACTGAGGTCCTACTTATATCTACAGTGATCCCCATTTATTTAAAGATAAATGCTAGATTATTTAAAAATAAACTTATTATATGCATATATTTCTGCTGAATTCACTGACATTTATATGGTTTTCATTTTGAATTCCTCTTACTCCATTGATTTGGTTGTTGTGAAGAGCATGTTTGGGTGGACTTATTTGATCACGTACTTTTTCTCTCTTCGCATAATTAAAATAAGCAAGCATATGCCCACCCAAACATGCTTAAACTCACTGTCAACTCGTTTGAAATGTAGGTGAAAGCGGAGACTTTTAGACTAAAGATGGGGTTTAATAGAATACTGCTTGGAATTTTCATTTCAAGAAGCTAGCAAATTGATTATTTGAAGTTCTTTCGGGCCCTCCTAAAGTGGAGACAAATCAAACTTAATTATCTTTGTAGAAAATTGTCAATCTTTCTTGCTGTTTTCCATTCTTTTTTTGGGAGTGATGAGTTACTCTTGTTAATATTGAGAGGGTTTCTAAGAGGAATGGACTTAAATTATAGGACTTGAAGTCTTGTCATTTGAACATTTGAACCTCTTTGCTTTTTTTTCCCTCTTCTTTTGTTTATTTATTTATTTTGTGAAATTAAATACTTCTGTTCTGCCCATCTCTCTGAAAGAATGAAGGTTCAGCTTTCTTTTCTTGGGAAAAAATCGGTAAATATTCTATTATTTCATAAATTTTACTGCAGAAAGTTTTAATCTCAACAGAAGTGAAGTCCAACAAAAGGACAGTTGACAATAATATTAGCCCAGGAGCACCGATAGAAGTCAATAGTGATGAAGATGGATTTGAAGATGCTTTGTTTGATGCAACTGCTGTCAAAAAATCAGGAGCACCGGTATTTCGATTCACTCACATATATATATATATATATATATATATATGATTTTTGTTTTCGATTCTTGAATTTTGTTTTTCGATCATTGATTTGGTTATGGGTGAAGTCATTGTCAACTGTTCTGAGTGTAGAAGAAAGTAGAGATAGCTGATGGGGTTGAATGTGCACCGAATGCTGCTTGACTCAGTTTGTATTACAAGAATCAAACATTTCGTGCCTCTAATGATATCTGGGAACAAATTGTGAAATTTTCTTGAGGTTTTGTTTACATGCTTGGAAAGTGTTGAACNCTTGAGGTTTTGTTTACATGCTTGGAAAGTGTTGAACAACCTCTAAAAAGCATGGATATTAGAGATCATTGGACTGAAGATGGGTTGAATGTGCATAAAATGCTGCTTGACAGAATCCACGTTACAAGAATCAAACATTTGTCCTTCTATTGATCTCTGTGAGTCAAATGGTCAAAGTTTTTCTAGGGATTTGGTTTCCTTGCTCTTTTTGGAAAGTGTTGATCCAAGTGATCCAACTCTAGAAAACACGGACGAACAAACAACACATAAAGATGCAAAACAAGAAATGCTAACACGTTAATTTTTTTTTCAAATAAGGTTGACGTGTCAGAGATACTCCTATCGGACTTTGTATCCTTGATGTGCGGGGGACATGTTTCTCATGTGTTAGAACTATAAAGAATAATGAACAATTGGATGTGGTGTCGTACACGTGCCCAAGGTGTTTCTAGAAAGTGTTTGTAAAATATTGGAAACAGAAAAAAAATATCTACAAACTAGGATGCAAGTCCTAGAGTATCTGAGAAGTGTCGAACGTAGACATGCCACCCAAGTAGAAGGATTCGTGCTTCATAGCATCTCATCTAAAAGATTTAGCGGTTAGAGATGGGAAGCATTTATTTATTTATGTTAGTCTTCAACACGCTTGACACATAAAAAATTTCATTATTGGGTGGCTGCGAGACTTAAAAAAAATGATCTTTTTTATTTCATGTTGAATCACTTCATCCAAAAGTTTATGATGATAGAAAGCAACATATTTTTTATTTATTTAAATGTTATTGGAAAGTGAGTAGTTAGTCTCTATGGGATGGTCCCAAGAGGACTGGATAGTATCTATGAGCATCTCCAGGATACTCTATTTTTAAGGAGTATATTTTATAATTTAGAGAGCATCTATAAATTTAGAAAGAAAATTTTTAAGTACTCTAACAGCTCTTTATATTTGACATTTAATTTTACTGCTCTAAAAAAATATTTATTATTTTTCCCTATCTTTTATTTTCACTAGATTTCCTTCAAATTATTATATTCTTTTCTTTAATTGAAAATTGAAATACTTTGAATGCATTTTAATTATAAAAAGTTGGAGAGCCAAACTTACTCTCTAAATTAAGATATTAATTTAAAGAGTCTATTGGATCATAATTTTAGAGGTTAATTCTTTAAAATAGAGAGCATCTTAGATTTAAAGAGTCTCTTGGAGATATTCTTAAAGGTAGGACTTAAACTCTTGTCACTTGAACATTTGAACCACTTTGCTTATTTTTTGGGTAATTGGTGCAAAAAGTCCCTACCCTTGAAGGTTTCTGTGGAAAACGTCGTTACCTTTCGTTCTTTGCGCTGAACGTCCTTTTCACCAATTTTTAATATAAAATGATCAATATACCCTCCTCTATAAATAAAAAATAAATAAATAAATAAAAATAAAGAATAAATTGCAATATGCTCCTAAACTATTTTTAAAATGCAAATCAGTCCAAAACTTAT
>CAIGRO010093065.1:0-19050 GCA_903798355.1 Fraxinus baroniana | reverse complement strand
CTGGCTGTGTCACAGGTGGGGTCCACTTCAGTTGTTAACGGTAGGAAAATCAGTTTTTTGGACAATTTAAGCCCTCCCACACACAGCCTATATATTTTAAAAATGATGTTCATGCTTTTGTCCACGCTGAAGTTTATCGATTTAATCTCATAGACTTGATGTGAAGACCCTCGTAAGAGTCAATATATTTTTTAAAATCATTCTATATATGTATTATTTAGTGATATATCAACAAAATGGGGTGGTCCACTATTCACTAGCTCAAATTATTAAGCATTCGTTTGATTCCTATTATTTTCAAAATACATTTTTCTTTATATTCTTTTCGAACACACATTCTTCAATAAAAAAATATTACACGCAAATTTAAAATTTTTCCTTATTTTTTAATCACATATTCTATATCAATCTATTATTTCAAAATGCATTCTTCAATAAAATTATATTAACTTCCAAGCTTAGTGAGTATATAAATATATTAATTTTCAAGCTTAGTTGCTAATAAAATTATTTGGGCAGCTATAGATGTGTCGCTCTTTTATGATAATAAAAAAAATAATTGGAGGATTACATTTAAGTTGCTCGCTATGTTAATATTCTGAGAAGAAAGTTTGTTTAGGCAACATACAGCTTAGATATAACATAATTTATATGGGAATGATGTGTGTTGGGGAGGTAAGAGAAGACAGATTGGATAAAGAATAAATTTAAAGGGGAATCAGGCCATCTGTTCTTGTATGCCTCATATAAAGTAATTTTTTTAGATTAAGAATGAACAAATCTCCTTTACGCCCAATGTCTCAGACTTCTGGATTCTGTTAGTTTAGTTCTGGCAATGTAAAAAGAAGAGTTAAGGAAAGAGACTACTAAAGAGTTAAGGACAGAATAGAGTTGTTGGAAGTCGCAGATACTATCCTCTTAATTATGAGTACATATTACAAATTTTTCAGCACAGAAAATCTGTGTGAATACTTAAAGACAGTAAGGATATGATATTGTTACCAGTAGCATGTAGTCAGCTGGTTGTGGGATACAAGTTAGGTGGTCAAGATGGTACTCATTAAAAAGGAAGGAAAACTGAAATCTTGGCATTGTATTTTATTTCCTTATTTTTAGGCTGTTGAATTCAAGCTCTTCCTCAATCAATTAGTTATGATATTAGCTTTTCTTTTTCACATCAGTATAATGCCCTAATTGCTTTCCAAGAGGAGTTGAACCAAAATCACCACATTAGTCACTGAATTTTACAAAAGATTTCTACGAGGTCACTGAATTGTACAAAAAGTTTTCTAGATGGTCATTGACTCAGTGATCATTTGGGAAACTTTTGTAAAGTTCAGTGACCATTGGAAATTTTTTTGCAAAGTTCAGTGCTGAATGAAGTGATTTTTAAAGTTTAGTGATGGATGTGGTTGCAGTTTCGAAAGTTCAGTGACTAACCACGTAGTTTTTAAAGTTTAGTGACCTGGTGGAAACTTTCGGTAAAGTTCAGTGACTATTGAGGTAATTAACCCGTCATAAATACCAAGTTTTCTTTTTAGCTTTTCTTTTTCACATCAGTAAAGATTGCGTAACTTTCGATCTTCAGCCTTTGTAATGCTTCTGTTATCCAATTGCTCTCTCCTACAATCTTCAGTTGCCTCTTTATCTGTCCCTTCATATAGTACTGCCCCATATTTGTGTCGGGAGAAAAAAATCATGCTCTTGCTGCCCCATATATGGCCTCTTAACGACTTTTTTGACACAAAAAAATGGTCGTCTCTTCGGTGGTTTTATTTGTGCGAGATAAGGGATCACTAGTTCAATGCTTATGGGCACAATGTTCGTTAAAATTCCGCAATTGTACGATATTGTAGCCAAGTAATAAAATAAGTAAAGTTCCGTATAATGCCCTAATTGCTTTCCAAGAGGAATTGAACCAAAATAGGAAACAAAATTATTTATGCTTCGAACAACCATGGTATCACATGGTTGTAATTCTCGCGATTCTTATGTTTATACATCAAAACATGCTGTTGCTTGCTATTGCATGAATGTAAGCCATGTGATCGCAAGGCTTTATATTTCCTTTACCTTGAACCATTTCCCCAAAAAGGCAAAGAAGTCCCCGTCATAAATACCAAGTTTTCTTTTAGTGGTTCAATCACACCCAAAAAAAAAAAAAAGAAAGAAAGAAAAAATGTAGCATTTCCAATTAGTCTTTATATTTTTTGTCTCTACACAACACTCAATATTTTGACCATAACTATATCTCCCAATATCCGATTGAGACGATTCAAAGTGTGTTGAAAAGATTACTTAGAGGGCTACAACGTTTATAGAATAGAATATTTCTTATTCGGGTGTTTACTATGCCAAAAACGGATTTCAATTTTTGGCTGAAAATTTGGAATATAAATTGTAGGATTGGAAATTGATTTTGATAATATTTTGCTCATATTCCATTCATTTTTAAGTTTTAATTCCATCCAATTGTCTCATAGCAATCTTCTAAGTAAGCATTGTCTTGTAGTCCGAATCAACTATTGAATATTTACAATTTGGTCCTCAAACTTTGGACTTTGCTCTTTTTTCTTGATTTTTCTTTTGTTGCTTCCAATTCCTCATTCAACTATTGAGTTTTACCTATATAACGTAAAATACAACAATTTAAAATATATTTTGTTAAAAAAAATACCAAATATCTCTATTTTAGGTCCCCGAATAAGTGTGTGTATATTAATCTCCAAGCTTAGTGGCTATTTATAAATGAATTTTTTTAGATACAAGACATTTGATGAAAAAGGATTCGTACACGCATGATGAGGAGACATATCCAATAAAATTATAGAATAATTTTTTACTCTTTCGTGAGTAAGCCCATGTTTGAGCTATATTATAATTTTCATTCTAATTCTTCTACTCATTTTTAACCACACATTTTTCAATAAAATAATATTTTTCGTCACATCAATAACTTTTCTTTCTTTTACAACTACATATTTACTATCACATCACCAAAAAAATGCATTATTTTCATTTTAGCTTGTGTTTGAGCTCCATTCTTTCTCATTTTTTTACATTCATTTTTCTACAGTACTCATTTTCAACCACACATGACTGTTCGATGCTATGGCTATGGCTGTTCGATGCCATTATAAATCTCTTCAATGTTTTATTTCAAAATGTAACAATTCCAAATGAGCCTATGTTTGACAATCAATCAATCATTAAAATGAATATTTTTGGAGAAAATGAAATTTAGAATAGTGATTTTTTGGGAACCCAAGTTTCATCCCGGTCATAGATGTATGTTTAATAGGTGCAAATTTTACTGTTAGGATATGTTGTCGAAAATAAATTTGAGAAAAAAAAATTTATTTTAATGATTATCAAACAGGAGCTAAATTTACTTGAAGGGCTAATACTAAACTAACAAATAGATACATGAGAATGCTCAACAAGATCGTCTTTCTCACCAAAATTTCCTGAATTTGAATTGTTCAAAAGACATTATTTTAAAATTTGAGAGATCAAGGATAAATGGCAGAAACTCACCTCGAAAAGCGTGCTGTTCACCCATAGACCAATTGTATATCAAAGTGGGTGGTCCACTATTTATTAGCTTAGATTTTTGAATAAGGTAGTTTAATAGTATATTAGAACACATAAATATAAATGAAAAATGTTTAGACACAAGACATTTGATGAAAAAAGGATTCATACACGCATGATGAGGAGACATCCAATAAAATTATTCTAAATAAATTTTTTTTTTTTTTTGTTTTTGGTGCTCTTTGGTGATTAAATTCTTAGACAAAATGATTTTTAAGATTTTTTGTTTTATTTTTTTTTGAAAAGAAAAGGTTTGAACAAGTCTATGGCTCTTTGGATGTCATTATAAAGCTCAACCGTGAGGCTGTTACTTGGTAAAGCATAGATTAGCAAAACATGCTGGTGCATTTGGTTTTGCTCCAAATCTTCTGCACTTTTTCACTGGCGGTAGCAACACCCTCGAATGCGACCGCCACCTCCACTAAACCTGGCTGCCAAAGTAGATGTGGAAACCTAGAAATTCCATACCCGTTTGGAATCGGGACATACTGTTCTCGGGACACATACTTTAATATCAACTGTAATACTTCTTTCCAACCTCCAAAACCCTACCTCGTCCAAGCTGCTTCCAATACAAGCTATTCCTATGAGGTTGTTAATATCTCAGAAACCCAAATCTATCTTAAAAACGCGGAGGCACAACTGGCAATGGCCTGCTATGGTAAGGGATTCGAAAACAAGACAAAGAATTCTTCTATAATAATGGTTTTTTTCGGTAGTCCTTTTGCCATTTCAAACGCGAATCAGGTCACATCCCTTGGTTGTGATGACTTGGCTATAGTATATTCATCACATTCATCCAATGACTCCGACGGTGGTGTTGCTTGTGCATCCTACTGTGAAAACTATTCAGATTCTGTTCGTAAAGGGTCATGTCCGGGCAGGGCATGTTGCCGGACCTCCATATCCGAAGGTTCATATCTTAGATTTGAACTGTCTGACATAAGTAGTTCTTGGGGGCCGAGATAGCAGACTTTTCCAGTGCAGTTTTGCCTTTGTAGGAATGATGGGTGATTATGATAAATTTTATTTTAATTTATCTGATCTTGATGATTCAACGACATTCCTAAACAATAATAAAGAGCTTATGAGTATGCCATTAGTGTTGGACTGGACAATTCGTTACGACAATTGCACAGAAGCTCAGAATTCCACTAATTATGCATGTCAAGAGAATAGTCATTGCATTGATGTGTACGAACACATGGGATATCAATGTAGGTGCGAGAATGGATATGAGGGCAATCCTTACATAGGATGCCAAGGTCAGTTTTTTTTTCCTAAAAATTAATATTCGTACTTAATTGAAGTCTTGACTATCTTATAGACGACTTCATATGAAAAGTCTAACAATTGTTTGTTGCGATGCTTAAACGGGATGGGGGTGCGGCAGATATCAATGAATGTGTGACTATTAATCCATGCATCTCATATGGAACATGCACCAATACACCGGGTTCTTATCGGTGTTCCTGTCCTTCCGGTTATCACGGTGATGGTAAAAGAAATGGTTCTGGTTGTATTCCAATATCGGTGTCCCATAGTAAACTCGCAATAGGTAATTTTCAAATAATCTTTTGCATATTAAATAACTGGTGAAATTTATTTTTCTTAATATTTTCTGCTTATAAGTTATAAGTTAATTATTAATTAAAATTAGACGTCCTACAATCAAGTATACAATTGCTTGTTAATTTTTTTATTTAAATATAGTACAATTGCTTATTTAAATTAATCATTTATTATTTCAGATAATTGTCATCAATCAAATAATAAATATTTAAAATAGGTTAGGAAACACACTATAGAAAGCATAATATGATGAATAGCAATTCCCTTAGACAGAAGTTATCAATAATCTATCTTCAAAATTCAATCGTTAGTATTCTTGATATTATTGAATTGTACTAGTCTCAATATCAAATAAATAAACAAACAAAAAAGATCAATATTCCAAATTAGAAAACTATACGTGATTGAGTCCAAAATAGATGTGATGATCTTGACTTGAATTACGTTGCATATGTTGATACTTTCAGGAGTAGGCTTGAGTGCTGGAATGGGATTGCTAGTGCTGCTATCAACTTGCTTTCGGTTGTATAAGTTTCAGAAGAAGAGAAAAATTAAAAAACGCAAAGAAAAATTCTTCAAACGAAATGGTGGTCTTCTACTACAACAACAAATATCAAAAGACGAAGGAATACTTCAAAAAACACAACTTTTCAGTGTTAAAGAGTTAGAGAAAGCCACTGATCGCTTTAGTGAAAGTCGAATACTTGGTGAAGGAGGTCAAGGGATGGTGTATAAAGGAATGTTATCTGATGGAAAAATTGTGGCAATAAAAAAATCCAAGGTAGTAGATGAAAATCAAGTGGAGCAATTCATTAACGAGATTGTCATGCTTTCACAAGTTATTCATAGGAATGTAGTTAAACTATTAGGTTGTTGCCTAGAAACTGAAGTTCCTTTACTAGTTTATGAATTCATTTGCAATGGAACCCTTTACGATCATATCTGCAACAAGAGTGATGAGTTCCCATTGTCATGGAACATGCGCTTGAAGATTGCTATAGAAGTCTCAGAAGCACTTGCCTATCTTCATTCTGCAACTTCTATTCCCATCTATCATAGAGATATTAAGTCAACTAACATTCTGCTTGATGAAAAATATATAGCTAAAGTCTCAGACTTTGGAACTTCAAGATCAATCGCGGTGGATCATACTCATCTAACTACACTAGTAAAAGGAACCTTTGGATACTTAGACCCAGAATACTTTCAATCAAATCAATTTACAGAAAAAAGTGATGTTTACAGTTTTGGAGTTGTTCTTGTTGAGCTCTTGACTGGACAACGGCCAATATCTTTTGCCAAAACGGGAGAGGAAAGAAGTTTAGCAACAAGATTTTTGTTATGTATGGAAGCAGACAATCTCGAAACAATTCTTGACATCCAAGTTTTAGAGCAGAGTAAGAGAGAAGAACTAATTGCAGTGGCAAAACTTGCACAAAGGTGCTTAAATTTGAATGGGAAGAAAAGGCCGTTGATGAAAGAAGTAGCCATGGAGTTGGAGATTATCAAAAGATCTCCGCATTTGATTACATCTGATACTAAATATCAAGACTTGCAGTTGCGCAAATCCAAATCGATATTGGTGTCGGATGATGACTACGCATGGACAAGTACCTCTGACAGCATCATCCCATCATCAGATGCACAACCCTTTATGATTCACACTGCTTGATGCATTCTCTGTTTTCTAAACAATTTCCTCATTTGTTGTATAATTTCTGCTTTTGTAATTGTTTATTTAAACGCCTAAATAACATTCGGTGAAGATTTTTGTGTATCAATTCAGGGATCAAGCTTTTGCAGCATGAGATTTTTACCTACTATTGATGCTTCATTTTGGTTTAACACTGGGATTTTTACCTACTATCTAAAACTGGGGTGTATTATGCTTCATTTTGGTTTAACACTAGAAATGGACTACATACAATCAA
This sequence comes from Fraxinus baroniana, assembly GCA_903798355.1. NCBI lineage: Eukaryota > Viridiplantae > Streptophyta > Magnoliopsida > Lamiales > Oleaceae > Fraxinus > Fraxinus baroniana. Next base: position 11,953 of record CAIGRO010093065.1, on the reverse strand, counting down.
CATATTATTTTGTACTCTCTGCCTAAAGGCAACAGAAATTTCTTCAGAGGATAGAATATTCATTTAACAACCTTTATGTTAATTGGTTCTTTTGCAGAGGAAAGTAACTTGAAATATGAGAATGCTTAGCAACTTCGCCATTCTCACGAAATTCCGAGAATTTGAATTGTGCAAGACGTTATTTTTCAAATGTGAGGGATCAAATCAAGGATATATGGCAGAAATTGACCTTGGATAGTATGTTGTTCACCCATAGACCAACGAGGTTACTCCAACTTTAAAAATGATGTATACGGTTGAAATTTATCAAATTTAGCTGTTGTTTGAGCTCCATAATTAAACCTAAAATACATTTTTAAAACTCGTTTTCAATCATACATTATTCTATAAAATGATTTTTTCATACTTTTTAACCACGCATTCTCCAAAAAAATCACTATTCAAAAATATATTTCTTCCCAAAACCTCATTAAAATGGAGTCGCATAGACTTAATGTAAATACCCTAATACATTTTTTTTTAACCTATTGGAGATGAAATCGTGAGTATTGTGTTTTGAATGGTTGACTAATAAATAAAAGGAGTTAGACGGTGCATGACCCATATTGTGCTCATAACTGTTATTTAACAAAAAAATATTTGTTTGTTTTGGATTGTGGCCAAATTGTTGAACACTTGGAAAAGTTGTTTGGCCTTGCCACTTATATAGAAAATAGGAAATTTACAACTTTTAAAGAATAACACTAATCAATATTGTCAATGTTATTCAATATCGTTTAATCTATCATCCAAAATAAGTAATTTTTAATACAAGAAATTGTTAGTTTGGATTGTGGACAAATTTTCTGAGGACCTTCTCGAACCCCACTTGGACGGAAAATTTAGAAATCAAGTTGTGTCAAATATAAGAGTGAGCACGTGAAGATTGACTAGTTCCCAAGTCTGGATTCTTTGGTTTTGCCTTTGTTAGAAGTCAACATGGTGTGTGTGGACCCATGGATGTCCTATTGGTATGAAAGTCTTTATCGTATCCAATACGAAAAGTAGTAACCCATCTTCTGCTCCCCCTACCTATCACATATGTAGTAAGTAGTAACCCCTTTTATCTCTTCCACCCCACCTCTCCCTCCATCTCCTGACAACAATTTCTATTAAGCAATGTTGATTAGCATGCTAAGCAAGTAATTCCGTTTGTCTTATTGATTACGAGAGAGAGAGAGAGAGAGAGAGAGAGATTTCATAAAAGGTGATGGTTATTTGTGTTGTTGTTTGGTTCAAAACTTCTCTAAAGTACGTTGGCCCTGCTGTTAAAGTTTTTTAACTTTGGTCAGTTCTGTGTGTATTTCGATATTATTGAAGGAGCGTGTCTTGAAAAGAGTGAAGGGATTGATGTACATAAATCTTCTTTATATCTGATTAACTTCGTTTGTGCCTAATTTATTGAACTCAAAACATATTTGAATGTTTGAAAAATATAAATCATAAAATCCCAATGTTTAGATGTTGTAGCATGATATAAAAATATATTAATTAGTCTACAAAATTAATGTTTAGATGTTCTAAAATAATTTGTCCTTTCAACAAAATATCTTCTAAAATTATAACAGTAATCGTGCGACATATGATCCAACTAGTTTTAAAAATAGTATACCCTTTCTTGGAATATCTTAATTACCAACTAGGCAATATGATAACCTTTTTCTTAGTAAAAGACTAACACCAAAAGGTTTCAAGAAAATAAATTGGCATTTATTTGAATAGCAGTGGAATATTGCTACTTTCGAGTCTCATCATTCGTGGAATTTGTCGTTATGAGGCGATTTGTGATTGATTGCAACGAATTGTTAATCTAGGATTTTCGTGAAATTGAAACACTTTGATCTATTAGAGATGAAATAATCAGTAGCCATATGGAGCGAGGGAACTTTATATCAAACTAAATAGAAAATAATGGAAGAGATGTAGTAAGACCTTATACCTTTTTTGCTATGAAAATATTTATCGTACCCAAATTCAGGGAAAGTAGGTTTTTGAGCAATAACCCATCTTCCGCTCCCTTACCTATCACAAATGTAGTAAGCGGTAACCCTTTTTTTTCATTTTTCCTATTCCAGACCTCTCCCTCCATCTTGTGACGCCAATATTGCTTAGCATGCTATGCAACGATGACATTGCATATTAATTCAACTAATTTAATTTAATCCTTGAGACCCATTATAACTTTATTCCCAATAAATCAACGTGTCTTTTTATATCTACTTGCAAATGTGCTTCAAATACCTATTGGAACTAATTTTTATTCATACATTTGAATATTGAAATCAATTGAATTCTTAAATCTAGAGGATTGCTTATACATAAGCTATTACGAGGTACAATTCCAAATGAACTTTTTCCATGTACCTTACCTGAAATTGCAAAACTATGACTTTCGAGTTTCTAACCAAATCCTTCGACAACAAATTTTAGTTCATTCAAATCATGGAAGTTAAATTTGAAAATTACAACAAAAATACTCTTATCATATATTTTGCCTTGTACAACAAAATTTAACTTTGATGCAATCGTCCTTAATTTCCGGTGATTGAACAGATTTACGATGTATGAATTTTCTAATTTAGTGGATTTTAAAAGATGAAATATCGACCAATCTCATTATTTCACTCCTATATCAATTAAACTAAGGAAAGGGCGCCCCTTCATGTACAGGGGCCCTGTATACAGGGCGCCGAGCCAGCGCCCTGTGAAGGGGGGAGGGCTAATGCTCGGAGCTTTGTCCCTAAGGAAAACACGTCAATTAAAATTATATCTTGTTCATTGAACATACATACATGCTTTACGTACAAAAAATGTTTTAACTTAATTCCTACGAATAGATACTTGACCCTTTTTCATTGATTTTTGGCAAAATCAACAGAAAAGGCACAAGTGCTGCACTTGTGCCCGTACATATTTCATTGTACATAAGGGAAATATCATACAAATAATGATGATTGAGCATGTTCAAAGATAGAAAAATGATAGATAGACTGACTTGACAACATCTGTTTAGATATTCTTTTTTTAATTTTCAAATTGACCAATCATGTATCGACATGTAATTCCCCTAGTTTTGAGCCCAATTGAAATCCTAATATTATACTTTATAGTATCTGCAAAATTTGTTTAATAGAGAAATTAAAAATAATATGTAAAAATAAAGAAATTCATTATCTTTTGTCCAAATAAGCCATTTTAGCGATTGGATCCAACGTTACGAAATCAAATTCCGAAAGTCCGACTGTTCCATCATCCATGGCTCACTGGATCTCTTCCAAGCTCAAAGCCGCTGAAACTCTCCTCCATCAGGTAAATCTCCAATATTTTTCTCTTTCGCGAATGATTTCTGTAGTTTTTGGTTTCTTGTATTCAGGTGATTTGTTATGTAGAAGTTTAATTCTGGCATTGTAATCAATTATACACAAAATTGGATTATTTATGTGAATTTTTGATTGGATGGTAAAGATAGATCAGCAAGCTGCAGAATCACTGGGTAAGAATGAAAAGCCGCGATCCGATGAACAATTAGGTCTTGAAACCTCGCCAAGAACGGGGGAGACTAGGTCGTTGATTAAGGAGCAGCTCAAAAAGAAGGCGCCAGAAAATGTCAGTGAGAAACACGATTTAAAGGTAATTAGTCGCAGTGATAGTGGTATTAAACGGGATACTGATGTTGAGCTATCGCTGAATATGAACTCTAAGTCAAATTCGAGTAGCAGACATAATGATATTGATTGGACGGAATTATTGAGAGTGCCGAAGAAGAACGTGGCATCTAGGGGTGAGATTGGGAATCAGAGTAGCATTGGAGTGTTAGGGATTAGAGGTTTGAAGAAAGATGGTAAGAAACAGGGGAGATCGGGCTCGAAGGCACTAGAGGGGGTAAGGACAGAGAAGGACCGGAATAATGGTGTTCTGAAGAGTTCAATAAAATCTAATGTTGAGTTGGAGAATAACACAAATGGTGGTGGTAGTTCGGATAGTGGGAGGGCAAGTGACGTTGGAGGTGTGATGCCAAGAACTTCGATTACTGAGTTGCAGAGTGATGGAGGTGAATCAGTTCGAGAGGACATGACTGATGCATTTGTACCTGATAACAAGAATAAGGCAAATATAGGAAAAAATGAAGAGGTGAACGGCATTGGAGATGGGGAGAAGCTACGTCCTACAGACGGTTTGACAAATGACAATTGTCCCATGGAGATGGTCCCAGCTTCTCTTGATAGGAAATCGGATATGATGTTTCAATTAAAGGATGGCGAGAGGTTTAAGAGTGCAATGTTAAAGAACAATAAGTCGAAAGTAGTTTCCAGAAGTTCAAGTTCTATGAAGAAGGGTTCTTCTTCCCGAAGTAATGGTGAGTCTGATTCTGAGACAGATTCAACTTCATCTTCAGATTCAGAGAGAGAACGAGAGAGGGCAGAAAGAATAAAGAGAAGGCAGCATATTCTGGCAGAAAGGGCAGCTGCCAAAGCAGTTGAGGCTATCAAAGATCAAGAGAATCAGGTTGCTAAATTGGAAGGGGAGAAACAGAGTTTAGAGAAAATACTTGAAGAGCGTGCCGTACAGCAAGTACAAGAGGTCAGTACTTCAGGGCTATTCCACGTTATTTTGATGTACTGTTTTTGAAATAATAATTATTGTGATTAATAAATTTACTTCAAAACCATGTCATTTTATTTGCTGGAGTAAACTTATTGTAAGTATTCTATGCTCTAGCTATTTCTTGAGACTTGACAATGGGTTTTCAGTTATGTGAAACCTCAAGACGCGTAGATGTATTTAATTACATAGGAGATAGCTGGTCTTTTTTGATTTCTTTAAGTCTATGTTTATGCATTGTTGTAAAATGAGTTCTTGCATTTTTTTATTTTTTTGTGACAATATTGTTATCTAGATAAAGACAAACAAGGAATATTCATTTGTTACTGAGAAAAGTGCATATTTAGGGATAAAATACAAGTTGTGCTAGAGCAAGTGAACTTAGATGGTTACTCTTAATATTATGTGATACATAAGCACAGAAAGGTCTCTCTAGAGCCCGAAGATGTTTGTGAGTTAATTATCCTCCTTGAGTAACAAGCTTAATTTCTCCACTCCTTTCACTTGTTCTTTTCGTAACACCAGTTTTATGGACTGTGCTACAATAGTTTGTACTAAATTGTTTATTATTTAATGATGTATGTATTCCTTATAATACTAATCATTGGAATTGTTCTCTAATTTAAACATGCTTACCAGTTGTTATATTCTCTGATCAACTAGGAGCCACTTGTTTGCGAATTTTGTACCCATTTTTGTTCATAAGTTATAAACACTTTCTACCGCCGTCCATCTTTCCTGCTCATTCTTCTGTTTGTTGAAATGATTTATTTCCTTGATTGTTGTTATGATACCTTTAGTTGCTATGCCCTTGTAATACCAATTCCACAGTCAACACTTGTCTGGTAATTTTTCCAGGCTTCAGAATTGCAGACAACATTGATGGAGATTATGGAAGCTGCTGATTTAGAGAAGCAGAAACATAATAATACTCGAATGGAAGCACTTGTGAGATTGTCAAAACTTGAGGTAGTTCTTTGATTTCTTTAACTTTGATTTAAGCTTTAGCTCTATAGTTGACATCTTATCAGGTTTTAATTTTTTTCCTTTAAAGTTGTTTTTACTCTTATTATTATCATGGATAACAGTGTGTTTTCTCATTGCTTTCTGTATTTTGCAGACTGCGAATGCCAACCTTGCTAGGTCTCTTGCTGCTGCACAGAAAAATCTTGAAGTAGAGGTACCTGAAACTTCTTTAGTTGGTTTTTGTGTCGCTTTTTTCTTTGTTCTCTCTTTCTCTCTCTTCCCCACTCTTTTTGGTTTCTTGTCTTTCTTTTTTACTTTTCCAGTGATTTTTAAATGATCCATGAATACCTTGAGAAAACTCTGGACTAAAGGAGGAGCTGGATCTCTTAAATTATGTTTCTTTTGTTCATGCTTGTTTTAAATTTTTGCTCAGTAGTTAAGTATCATTAAGAGAGTAATTTATCAGCACATTAGGAAGTTGGTGTTAGTTGCTCAATTATGTTTCAAAATCAACCTTGTGAAATGCATGAACTGGAATTGTACAATGGCTTCTATTTGCTAGCGTGATAGCAAATTGATTTACTCATGATTTTGTGCACGGGTGGACCAGGTTGATCGTATCACTGAATTTCGACAAAAGATTCAGTTGAAAGAAGGAACTCATGAAGGTGTGCTTTCTGTATCTTAATTGGGAAGTAACTTTAGTTTCTGTGCATCTCTTTTTAGTTCATGCAGTGTGTGTGCCTATGTATCCGTGCCAGAATGACTTGTCTGAATGTGCCCTTGGTAACATAGAGGCCCGTCACTCCAAAGAACTTGCAGTATTGCACGTCAAATCTTGTGGCCACCATGTCAATTTTCCTGCTCTTCATATTTATTGCACAGAGCTGTTGTGTTTTTATTTTTGTTTCTAAGGATTCCACATTTTTCGTGTTTTTTTTACATCCCCGAAGTTTAGTGTTGAACTTCATATGAGAAATATTATATTTAATTATTGAATACTCGATATGCATATGTAAAACACTGTGATTAATCATCCGATAGATAAGTACACAATGGCGCCATTTTTAGCATTCAATTGTATTGCTATTCAAGAACATTGTCATTAATGTGGAAACCCTGAACGATTTGTTGAGCCTTTTCATCTATGTTTTGACATATTTAACTTTGTAGAGCAAATAATCAATTTTATTGTCAAACAAAGCTTATTTACTAAGATATATTGTTTCCTCTCGTAGATTTGAGAAGGAAAATATCAGCTACGAACCAAAACGGGGACAACGTGAGCATCTTTTGCTTCTTCATTTAGACAGAATATTCCTTGTATCTTCTCAACTAATTTTCCATGAAAATGGCTTGTAGCTGGTAGCTTCAAAAGGTGTTGAATTTGAAAAGAAGATGCTCGAGGCAGAGTATTCCTCTGTAACTGATAAAGTGGAACGCTTGCAAGAAAAGGTGACATACTTCCTTTTCTATGGAACAGTGTTCGTATATTTGATGCTGTCCCGAAATTTTATGATACAATGTTTGACGAACTGGAATATATCTTGTTCAGTGTATTGCAAAATAAAAATTAGAACGTGCTTCTTAATCTGGCTTATATTTTGAACATTAAGATTATCATGGTGTTGTTTCTATCATTTATTGGGTGGATATATGTTGGGTATTCCTATTAATAAAGACGTGTTCAATCTTGAAATTGTATTTAACCTGTTCAATTTTGTAATATTTATAACGTGGATGAATAAATTCACGTGTAAGATTTGTGGATGAGAATGGTAAAGTATTCCATCCCTTAGAGAAGTCTCTTTGTGACCCAATAAATCCATTTCTACATTAAAGCCAAAACTTGTATATGAAATTTCAGTATTGGACAGTACTGCACTAGACAATATGCATTATTTTAATTTACTTTTCTACCTCAGTCTTGTGTCGTGTTGTCCTTCCAGTCAGTCCAGCCTACAAATATACCAATATGATGTCATGTAACTTACTAAAGAATTTCAATCAACTAAATCACATTAATTTGGTTGCTCATTATTGGCTCATATTCTTATATGAAAGATTTCAGAGACTTGTACGAGGTATTTGTTGTAAGCATTTCTCTTGTGGCTGCCCACTCATCGTTTCCTTTCCCTTGCTTCCCCAAACCCATCACTAAACCAACAATACTTTCAGCAATATATTTAATCTGCAGTTATCGAGAACTAATTTTCTTCACTCATGCAGACAAAGACACTGGAAACAAACTTTGAAACAACCCAAATGGAAATCGAGAATCCAACTGAAGTGGAAATTCAGCTCAGGCAAAGGCTAGATCAGTTGACTGACCATTTGATTCAGAAGCAAGCACAGGTTTGTTTTCTATTATTGATCTTTAAGTTGCAGCTGATTAGTATTTAGGAAGTTTATTCTTGACATGTTATGATCTCATACATTTATCAAAAAAGAATTCGGTCATGTTTCAATAACAATAAAAGGAGATTTAAGTGCATCTTTGGCCTTGCTTAAAATTACCTATAATGTGTTTTCGAACATGTTTGGATAAGTTACTTTTGCTTAATTTTAAGTAAAGTTACTTGCTGTGAAAATAACTCTTTGACTTTACTGACAAAATAAGAAACTTTGTTCCAATTTTGATCAATTAAAGAAATACTTATTTACCCAAGAGTACACCTTTTATGCTTAGCCAACCATGTTGAACTGAGTTTATGTATGAACTTCGCCGTCGAAAATTCCATTTTTGAATTTAAAGGGTTGAACAAGCAACTTTTGGTCTTTTATCAGGTTGAGGCACTATCCTCAGAGAAGGCAATGCTGCTTTTCAGAATCGAGGTAAATCTCTGTATCAGCATTAAAATCAATACAATGATGCAATTACTGTTGTGAATTGTCACCTGAACGTCGAATGTTATTTTTTTCTGGATGTTTGGGTTAAATGTCTTAGGCTGTTTCAAGGTTACTGGATGAAAACAAGTCGATTATGGATTCAGCTGATTTTCCTGGTGCCTCTTCAAGAGAAGATCTAGAATCCGGTGTGTGGGAACACACTAGTTCGATGTTCAGGCCTTCATTTAAACAGAAAATTCGATCCGGGCAGCAACATTTGGGATTATTGATTCGACAGTTGGATTCAATCTTTTCTTCTGGCGTCGTCTTTTTAAGAAGGAACACAACTGCTAGGATTTGGTCTGTTGTCTACTTTGTATGCCTTCATTCATGGGTGTTGTACATTCTAATGTCCCATTCTCCAGTCTCAGATGATACTAGGTCTGGTGCTGTTGTTTCCCTGGAGAATATCAACAATACTGGAGGCATCTAATTTTTTTCGTACAGATTAATTTCACCCTATTTTTGCAAGGGTTCTTTGTTATCCAATGTATGTATAGAACCGTCTCTTGTCGCCGAGAAAGGTTCACTCATTTTGCATGTTATTAGTGGTAGATTTTGCACAAGTGCATTGTACATGTAGTATAGATTTAGCAATGAGCCGAACAGAGCTGTGAAAAATGATTTGATGTAACCATCAAATATTTTAGTGAGAATACTATTGTATTATACAAATTGAAGATGCTTCAGTATATGCTGATGCTAAAATTGAAGATCTTATTTTCGATATTATGCATTGAGATGTGTTGTTTCCATTTCCCCTGGCTATTTATCCATTGAATTTTTTCACACATTTAATATAGTGTAATGTGATGTCATCGAGGTATCAAAGTCACCTCAAATAGTCAAAACTGAACTTCAAATAAGATTTCACTTTGGTTACTGAACTCGATATTTGAAGCACGCTCGTACCACTGGACTGTCTGGACATTAGTAACTTCGATATGTGAAAATGAGTTATTCTAATAAAGTAGCGATTTTTCATGTCCAAATTAGCCTTTCCATCTGCCATGTCAAATTTTCTGTTTGTATATTTTGACATGGATGGAACTTAAAACAAAAATACAACATATTCAACTAAGTTCGAACAAAAATACATGGAAGTGATCGAACTGAAACTTCACTAGAAGTAGGGTAAAAGATGAGTGAACATATCGCTTCAATATATGCACATAAAAATTTAGCGAAATAAAAGATTTTAGGAGAGAATGGTTTCATTCACAGAAGCATAAGATTCCTGAAGCTACATTAGAGTTTCCTAATTGGCACACAGTACATACAGAATAGGGATATTCACATTCAATTCATGCTTTAAAGATTCGTCTAAATGAAAACAAAGAAACTAATCATAGTTTCCATTTCCTCTTGAGAATCTACACTTCAATTGTCAACTAGAGCTTAATTCTCTATTGTGATTGATGGTTCTGAACGTTTGGCAGTGCATCAACATCCATTGTTGACAACATTTCAAGCTCTAGTAATGCAGCAACTGCAGTTTCTCCATTTAAGCATGGCTTTATCGTGTTCACAGTATGCCTGATTCTTGATTGCTGACAATAAATTTGCAAACGCACGTCCATTAGCACATCACCACCAAATCCATTAGAGAAGTATAGAGACACGCAAAACAAGTTACATTACTCACCAGATACGCAAGTTTGCCTTTAAGATCTTGAGTGACCTCTTCGGAGTAAGGAATTTGAATTGCTGTTGCTGATGGATTCTAGTACCATGCCAATGCAAATTATGAATTGGTTCAGTATAATACATAATTGCGTGTTAAACAAACTTGAATTTGAAAACAACAATTAGGTAGGAGGGAAATTGATTTTTCCATGACTATTAAGTGAAAAGAGTTGCTTATTTTTAAAGTAACTCAGAGCTTGTTTGGTTTAGATTTTTTGGAGGTAGAATTGATTTTGAATAGTGATATGATGGGAAATGTGTTGTTAAAAAAAGTATTGATGTGATGTAAAATATTATTTTATTGAAGAATGTGTGGTTGAAAAATGAGAATTGATTTACTGTAAAATTGTAAAATCCAAACCAAACAGGCCCTCAATCCTTACTGTCAAAATAAGTACTTATTTCCAAGTTTCACCATTAAAAAAAATATTAATTATTTTAAAACTACTTTTTACTTGCATATACTAATAATTTAACTTATCAAGCTTAGCCAAACATGCTCTTCACCACTATTCCTCACATACCTCTGAATGCCCTAAGCTTATAAATGAAATAAATAACAATATAAGCACATGGAATCCACCAAACAATCAAAGAGGGAAAGTGTTGCAAATGTCACAGGGTTAAGTATTATTACATTTTGCAGATGATTATTCTGTCCACAGCCAGTCAACCAAAATAAGGATCCTAAATTGCACGAGCAATAGGTCTTACATAGTATTATTAATTACAGAACAGGATTAAAGTTTCATATGTTAAGGTAGCAAAGATTTCGTTTTCAAATTAAAAATATTATCATGATGATGGTGTGATAGTGATGAAAAGAGTATCTGGTTAAAATTAATAGACCAACTCATAGTGGAACTTCAGCATAATAAACACAGCGATAATAAATTTAAATTTAGTTAAAGTGAATCCGAAGATAATAGCAAATATAAAAGACATTCGCACTATAACAAAGCAACTCAGCAAATAGTCCCTGCTACAGAAGTTTTAAACCAAGCTTCTATAATGCACCGACACGGACACGAATGTCTGACACGATACGTGTCGGATACGCCGATACGCGATTTTTAAAAAAAGTATAAACACGACACGTTATTGACTCGTTGATTAAATTCTTAAAAAATTTCATTTATATAGTATAAATTTAGTTTTATACTTGTTATTAATTTTTCTTGTTGAAATCTTTTAATCATAATTACTTATTTGTTACTTGCTAATAACTTTGAATTAATAATATATAATATTTCTAATATAAAAAGAAAAATGATTACGGTAGAGTGTCCGAGAAGTGTCGGTATCGACTCGTGTCCGACACGGACACGCAACCCTAATTGAAGTGTCTGTGCTACAGAGTGTTTAAATTTAATTTTATACTTGTTATTAATTTTTCTTGTTGAAATCTTTTAAACATGAGTACCTATTTGTTACTTGCTAATAATTTTGAATTAACAATATATAATATTTCTAATATAAAAAGAAAAATGATTACGGTAGAGTGTCTGAGAAGTGTCGGTATCGACTCGTATCCGACACGTGTCGGATACGGACACGTTACCCTTATTGAAGTGTCTGTGCTACAGAGCCAAGCTTTGCCCTTCAAAACGACAGACTTTAAAGGTCAGAAGCAACCTATTGGATGTGCTATGCAAATGTTCCAATTTAAGTTTTTTCAAGTTATAATTACCAGCGTAAGAAGCATAGACACTTCAACTGGGAAATTTGTAGTGTTCCAAAACACGTAGAAACCATAATTATTCGCCAAGGG
>CAIGRO010093019.1:0-15603 GCA_903798355.1 Fraxinus baroniana | reverse complement strand
AACTTCGAACAAATCAAACATTGCGTTCTGCAGAAACGAACCTTGGCTCTGATACCATTTGTTACAAAAACAAGCCAATACCAGAATTGATCTGATACCGCTTGTTAGGATTGATACCACTCGTTGTGATATCAATCAATGGATTGAGATGTTGAAGTTGTATGGCAAAGAAATAAAGTATATGATCAAGAACAAAAGAATAAAAGAAGATAAGAATATGGCAGAGGAATTAGGAGATTTTATTGCACCACAAGAAATAATTGAGAAGAGAGAATTACAAAGATCCTATAATTCTAGTAATCTATTTTCTCACATGTAATTGTGTTGCAAAATTCTATAGAAGAGCCTAGTATTTATAGGAAACATGTAGGGGACGTCCAAGACCTCTTGGTAGAGTTTTTGATGAAGTAGAATGCCCAAAATACGAGTCCAAAACAAAATAGGAGAGAAATCGCGGAAAAAACGGAACAGGGGTAGCGCTTGAGCGCTACACCCGGGCGCTCAAGCACTGGGGTTAGCACTTGAGCTCTATACCCCTAGCGCTCAAGCGCTGNTCTTGGTAGAGTTTTTGATGAAGTAGAATGCCCAAAATACGAGTCCAAAACAAAATAGGAGAGAAATCGCGGAAAAAACGGAACAGGGGTAGCGCTTGAGCGCTACACCCGGGCGCTCAAGCACTGGGGTTAGCACTTGAGCTCTATACCCCTAGCGCTCAAGCGCTGCGTCTCGGGCCAAAAATTTTCATAGTTCTTCCAAATCAATTTTTCTCAATTCCGAACTCTTCTTCAAGTCCAATATCAATTTCCAACTCTCAATGGACTTCCAAAATAGAGCTTAAACCTCAACCCAAAACCAACAATTCCAGCAACAATAACACATAAATTGAAAAGGAAATTCAGCACAAAGTAGAAGAACCAGCAGGAGCAGGAGTAGAAGTGGAGTGAGAGTGAGATTTGGGGGCATAGATTTTGTTGTAGGCGACTTTACCGACAATGTAAATTCCAAAAGCAACAAGAGCGATGCCAAGGCTGAGGGTGGCGTGGCACCACTGGTTCGTCATTACCAGGTTCCGTAAGCTAGCTAAGGAATTGAGTGTAAATTGAAGTTGCAGACTGGTTTTGATGAATTTGAAAGTAATTAGAGGTTATAGTTTTGTCTGATAAATATGGCTCGGCCACCACTCTACGGCGCAAGCGCCTTCTCCTCATCATCACCGCCACTTCTGCCGTGCACCAACACCAGCCCCGACTAACAGTGGTACTGCGGTGGTGGGAATACCTTTTCAACTTCTCCGCCGCTTTCTAAGGTTTTGGGGTTTGGGGATTTTTAGCTTATTAATTACGGTGGTGTAAGGGTTTTAATTAGTCTAGGGGTATCATTCTAATTTGTGATATTTGGACAATAATGAGCCTAATTTCCCCAATAGTATTTTGGGGGCTTTTTGCCCATTTGAGTATAATTTTAATGGGAGTTGTGAATCCGTTCATGTCACTGAGTACAACCTAATAAGGTCAAGGGTATTCTGAGCATTTACAGAAAATATTTGACATTTTTTAAATAATTGTGAATTTTAGATATTTTTCAACTAAAATTAGTAAAGAGAATTTCAGCCGCTTCCTCGTAAATTCATGGATCCCATTTATATGTTTCTTAAAAAGCAGAAGACATTTAGGCTAATGTCATTTTGTCGTATGGAAGTTGATACTACATTTCTCGCATGATAGTTGCCAATATTATATTAATTTCAAATTAAATTTTTTCTCTTCCTTTTAACCACATATTATTCAATAAAATAATATTACACGTAAATTCAAACTTATCTTTTTTTTTTTAACCACACATTCACCAACAAATCACGATTCCAAAATGCATTTTTGGCAAATGAATGGGGCTCAAATAGATCCAAAGATTGCTCAGGCCAAGCCTCACCCTTGGCAAACCTATCACAGGTTCAAATGGAGATGACAAACTCTAGGTTTTTCGGGTGTTAGTGAAACTTCTTGCCTTGAAAGCTTAAATTCTGAATTATAGCAGTTTGGGCTGTTGGGACATGGATCCATGTAACTATTTAATAAGGAGATTTTTTCATCAATCTTTTACGATCAAAGAAGATATGGGGAATGAAATCCAATGAAGTAATTATATTTGAGAAGGTAGTAATCGAAACGGAGATTAGGATGAGATTTGATTAATGAACTAAAAATTGGTAGACATTTTCATAGGTCAAGCAAATAAAATGGAGATTAGGAAAGCTTTGAAAATGCTTTGGTAAATTGAAAACGTCGAAGTACTATTTCTACCGTACATTCTCCATATAAAATAATTTTTTTAATGGAGACAAGAGGCTAGACACTAGGACCCACGGATTGTGGAATTATTCTCATTTGCGCATTCTTTAAGTACTTGGACGGTGCACCAAGAAAGCATCGTCAATATCAATATGCTTAATAGGTGAGTGAAACACCAAATTTGCATATGGACAATTGTATTAATGTTAATATGTAACTTGAGTGATCTTCATATTAAGAGCATGTTTGATACCCATTAGTTTCAAAATATATTTTTTTCTATTTTTTTCAACCACATATTATTGAATAAAATAATGTTACACGTAAATCCGAAACTTTTTTAACCACACATTCACCATCAAATCACTATTCTAAAATACATTTTTTTGGCAAAAGAATGGGGCTCAAACGAATCCAAAGATTGCTCAGGCCTAGCCTCACCCTTGGCGAACCTATCACAGGTTCTAATGGAGATGACAAACTCTAGGTTTTTCGGGTGTTTGTGATACCTCTTGCCTTGAATGCTTAATTTCTAAATTCTAGCAGTTTGGGCTGTTGGAACATGGATCCACGTAACTATTTGATAAGGAAATTTTTTGTCAATCCGTTACGATTAGAGAAGATCTAGGAAATAATATCCAATAAAGTAATTATATTTGAGAAGTAAACAATGTCGTAATAACAACTATTATCAACCAATGAACATATGACACGCAATAAATTATATTTCAAAGTATTTAACCTAGAAACTAATCTACAAAAGCTCATGTTACTTTTTTTTTTTTAAAGGTACTCTATTCAAAACCCTTGATGAACTCCATTATATAGGTGGTAGGACATGGCAAAGGTAGTAATCGCAACGGAGATCAGGATGAGATTTGATTAATGAAATAAAAATTGGTAGACATTTTCATAGGTCAAGTAAATAAAACGGAGATTAGGAAGCTTCGGAAATGCTATGGTAAATTGAAAACATCGAAGTACTATTTCTACAGTACATTCTCCGCATACAGTAATTATAATGGAGACAAGAGGCTAGACACTAGGACCCACAAATTATGGCAATATTCATCATTTTCACATTCTTTAAGTACTGGGACAGTTCACCAAGAAAGCATCGTCAATATCAATATGCTTAATGTGAGTGAAATAATTTCATATGCATATAGTTGATTGCTCTTTCTTTCACCAAAACTTTGTTATCTTGTCTTTAGCTATAAATACATATATAAATTCTAAATACCCTGCATAGGTCATAGAAAAAGTGTGCAATTCAAAAATCTAACCAATCCTTATTTTTTTCAGCACTTGATTTAATCAGTTTTCTAATTTTTCTCTTTATCCATAGTATGGGTTAGTTTTATTCAATTCATAAGATACTTCAATACTTTAATAGGTAAGCTTTTCGCATAGGTCAAATTTGAAAATAAAATTTTTTAAGATGGAATTTTAAGGCTAATAATAGAGTCCAACAAGTTCAAATGAAAATTCATTTAAAGTTCAAATAAATGGTAGAATTTCAGAATTAGTGTTTTTAACGGAGTCATTATATTGAGTTGTTCTGATTTCATGGGACTCATATGTAAGTGTTAGAAATAACTTTTCCAAGAAACTAGAGAGAAATAGCAACAGATGGATTAGTTTGATTCTGAGATCAACATTTTTAGTTTAGTTGGTTGAATGGGGCCTCGGGGCACAAGTCTACCTGAATGATTTATTTTTTTTTTTCATTAGAAATTTTTGAATCCATACAATTAAATATTAGAATGTGATACAACACCATACACCACTTAAATAAAAAGGAGTTTTAAAATGAAATAAAATGGTAATGAAAAAACTCAATCGTAAACGGAACACAGAAGATACTTTCTTTCTTCTTATAGATGCCTTCATGGCTGCAACACGTTCTTTTAGCAACATTTAATAATAAATGTTGGTTTTTTAGTGTTGCAAATAACTATTTTTGTTGTGGTGTGAGTTCTTCCCAACTTTCTTTTAATGATTTCCAAGTGAAAGCAGTTAGCCTTTGAAACTGTAGTATCAATATATTAACTCATAAATTGAGAAGTGATCGATACACATGCTAGCGTTTTATTTGACTTAACCTATTAAGTTTATGGTAAGATGTTATGTTATTGCAGAACCACCTCATTTAGTGATTCAGATGACAGCTCTATCACCTACAATGGTAAGAAAATCTGAACATTAATCTGTAAACATATTGAGACCTTTTACAGGAAAAAAATTCCATTCGCACCATGATTAAAAAAATTCAATACTTGTTCATTTAATTTCCTTGCAGACACAAGGTAACGTTGCAAAGTGGAGGAAGAAATAGGGAGATAAGGTCAGTTACGTTAAATAGTTATTTTTAAATGGGAACATGATGACTTGTTATCTTTACATTTGTGAAGGACTTAACTCTTGAACGAATGATATTACTTTTTTTAATTATTATTATTATTATTATTATTTTTTTTTTTTAATTTTTTTTTTTACGTTTTATCTTGCTTATTATAAGTTATATTCCCAATCACTATCTGTCTTTTATGTACTCATCTGTCTATCCTTAAGACCACTCAGGCTCTCCTATCATGAATTTTCATTTGAATTCAGAAAGCTAAAAATGTGAGCTATTTCACTAAACCCTTGATGAACACCATTATATAGGTGGTAGGACATAGCAAAGGTAGTAATTGCAATGGAGATTAGGATGAGATTTGATTAATAAAATAAAAATTGGTAGACATTTTCATAGGCCAAGCAAATAAAATGAAGATTAGGAAGCTTTGAAAATGCTATGCTAAATTGAAAACGTTGAAGTACTATTTTTACCGTACATTCTCCACATACAATAATTATTTAATGGACACGAGGCTAGACACTAGGACCCATGAATTATGGCATTATTCATCATTTGCACATTCTTTAAGGATTGGTATCTAAGAAAATATTGTCAATATCAATATGCTTAATGCGTGAGTGAAACACCAAATTTGCACATGGATAATTGTGTTAATATTCATCTGTAACTTGCGTGATCTTCATATCAAGAGCATGTTTGATACCCATTAATTTCAAAATATATTTTTATGTCTTATTTTCGATCACATATTATTCAATAAATTAATGTTACACATAAGTCCAAAATATTTTCTTTTTTTACCGCACATTCACCATCAAATCACTATTCCAAAATGTATTTTGGCAAAAGAAAGGGGCTCAAACAGATCCTAAGATTGCTCGGACCAAGGCTCACCCTTGGCAAACCTATCACAGGTTCTAATTGAGATGACAAACTCTAGGCTTTCTTAGGTGTTAGTGAAACCTCTTGCCTTGAATGCTTAATTTCTAAATTATAGCAGTTTGGGCAGTTGGAACATGGATCCAGGTAACTATTTGATAAAGAAGTTTTTTATCAATCTTTTACGATAAGAGAAGATCTAGGAAATAATAGCCAATAAAGGAATTATATTTGAGAAGTAAACAATGTCGTAATAACAACTATTATCAACCGATGAACATATGACATGCAATAAATTAGATTTCAAAGTATTTAACCTGGATATTCATCTACAAAAGGCCATGTTATTAAAAAAAAAAAAGGGTACTCTATTCAAAACCCTCGAAGAACTCCATTATATAGGTGGTTGGACATGGCAAAGGTAGTAATCGCAACGGAGATCAGGATGAGATTTGATTAATGAAATAAAAATTGGTAAACATTTTCATAGGTCAAGTAAATAAAACGGAGATTAGGAAGCTTCGGAAATGCTATGGTAAATTGAAAACATCGAAGTACTATTTCTACCGTACATTCTCCACATACAATAATTATAATGGAGACAAGAGGCTAGACACTAGGACCCACGAATTATGGCATTATTCATCATTTTCACATTCTTTAAGTACTTGGACAGTTTACCAAGAATGCATCGTCAATGTCAATATCAATATGCTTAATGCGTGAGTGAAATAATTTCATATGCATATAGTTGATTGCTCTTTCTTTCACCAAAACTTTGTTATCTTGTCTTTAGCTATAAATACATATATAAATTCTAAATACCCTGCATAGCTCATAGAAAAAGTATGCAATTCAAAAATCTAACCAATCCTTATTTTTTTCAGCACTTGATTTAATCAGTTTTCTATTTTTTCTCTTTATCCATAGTATGGGTTAGTTTTATTCAATTCATAAGATACTTCAATACTTTAATAGGTAAGATTTTCGCATAGGTCAAATTTGAAAATAATATTTTTTAAGATGGAATTCTAAGGCTAATAATAGAGTCCAACAAGTTCAAATGAAAATTCATCTAAAGTTCAAATAAAAGGTAGAGTTTCAGAATTGGTGTTTTTAACGGGGTCATTATATTGTGAGAGCATAAAGATTGTTTTAAAAAAAAATCGTATTAATTAAATGAGAAAATAGTGGAGTCCAGATATTCAATAAACATATCATGGTTTGTGCTACACGAACCAAGAAGCAAAATTGTCAAGTGATCCACACCCACAAATTTTCTGGCTATAGTGAAATCATGCATGTTTAATTTACAACCACACTTACTAAAATGAAGCCCACAACCACATAATTCTAGGTTTTGAATGCTTAATTTCTGAAGTATAGCAGTTTGGGCAGTTGGAACATGGATCCACATAACTATTTGATAAGGAAATTTTTTATCAATCTTTTACGATCAGAGAAGATCTAGGAAATTATAGCCAATACAGTAATTATATTTGAGAAATAGACGATGTCATAATAACAACTATTATCAACCTATGAACATATGGCATGCAATAAATTAGATTTCAAAGTATTTAACTTGGATATTCATCTACAAAAGCCCATTTTGTTTCAAAAAAAAAAAAAGGTACTCTATTCAAAAACCTTGATGAACTCCATTATAGAGGTGGTAGGACATGGCAAAGGTAGTAATCGCAACGGAGATTAGGATGAGATTTGATTAATAAAATAAAAATTGGTAGACATTTTCATAGGTGAAGCAAATAAAATGAAGATTAGGAAGCTTCGAAAATGCTATAGTAAATTGAAAATGTTGAAGTACTATTTATACCGTACATTCTCTACATACAATAATTATTTAATGGACACAAGATGCTAGACGCTGGGACCCACGAATTATGGCATTATTCATCATTTGCACATAATTTAAGTACTGGGACAGTTCACTAAGAAAACATCATCAATATCAATATGCTTAATTGATTGAAACACCAAATTTGTACATGGACAATTGTGTTAATATTCATTTGTAACTTGTGTGTTCTTCATATTAAGAGCTTGTTTGATACCCATTAATTTCAAAATAAATTTTTATGTCTTCTTTTCAATCACATATTATTCAATAAAATAATATTACACGTAAGTCTAAAACATTTCATTTTTTTAACCACACATTCACCATCAAATTACTATTTCAAAATGTATTTTGGCAAAAGAAAGGGGCTCAAACAGATCCTAATATTGCTCGGGCCAAGGCTCACCCTTGGCGAACCTATCAATTAGAGATGACAAACTCTAGGTTTTTTCAAGTGTTAGTGAAACCTATTGCCTTGAATGCTTAATTTCTGAATTATAGCATTTCGGGCAGTTGGAACATGGATCCACGTAACTATTTGATAAGGAAATCTTTTATCAATCTTTTACGATTAGAGAAGATCTATGAAATAATAGCTAATAAAGTAATTATATTTGAGAAGTAAACGATGTCGTAATAACAACTATTATCAACCAATGAACATATGACACGCAATAAATTAGATTTCAAAGTATTTAACCTGGATATATATTCATCTACAAAAGCCCATTTTATTTTAAAAAAAAAGGTACTCTATTCAAAAACCTTGATTAACTCCATTATATAGGTGGTAGGACATGGCAAAGGTAGTAATCGCAACAGAGATTAGGATGAGATTTGATTATTGAAATAAAAATGGGTAGACATTTTCATAGGTCAAGTAAATAAAACGGAGATTAGGAAGCTTCGGAAATGCTATGGTAAATTGAAAACAACGAAGTACTATTTCTACCATACATTATCGACATACAATAATTATAATGGAGACGAGGCTAGACACTAGGACCCACGAATTATGGCATTATTCGTCATTTGCACATTCTTTAAGTACTGGGATGGTTCACCAAGAAAGCATCGTCAATATCAGTATGCTTAATGTGCGAGTGAAATAATATTCATATTCATATGCATATAATTGATTGCTCTTTCTTTCACCAAAACTTTGTTATCTTGTCTTTAGCTAGAAATACATATATAAATTCTAAATACCCTGCATATATATGAACGTGGTAAATGTTCAAAATCCACAATCCCACTAACTATATCCTATTCACTAATTCTATATTTCTCTGAGAGTTTAATTGTTCCACTTTTATGAATAATGAAATCGTTTTTTCAGTAAAATTTACTTTAATTTTTTTTTTTTTTAAACCATGTTTGAGCTGTAGTCTTGAAGTATTATAATTAGTCAATTTAATCAGTTTTCTATTTTTTCCCTTTATCCATAGTATGGGTTTGTTTTATTCAATTCATAAGATACTTCAACACTTTAATAGGTAAGATTTCCGCATAGGTCAAATTTGAAAATAATATTTTTTAAGATGGAATTCTAAGACTAATAATAGAGTCCAACAAATTCAAATGAAAATCATTTAAAGTTCAAATAAACGGTAGAATTTCAGAATTGGTGTTCTTAACGGAGTCATTATATTGTGAAAGCATAAAGATTTAACAAAAAAAAAACAAAAAAAATTGTATTAATTAAATGAGAAAATAGTAGAGTCCAGAGATTCAATAAACATATCATGGTTTGTGCTACACGAACCAAGAAGCAAAACTGTCAAGTGATCCACACCCACACATTTTCTGGCTATAGTGAATTCATGCATGTTTAATTTACAACCACACTAAAATCAAAATGAAGCCCACAACCACATAATTCTTATCGGTCCCTGGGAATAGTGAGATGTAGACTCCCTTAGTACTTCCACTCATTCAATAATAATAATAATAATAATATTATTATTATTATTATTAAAAGGTGTCATCTTCATTAAAAACATTATTTTAGTTAAATTTAGGATGTAAGGAGACCTCTAAAATGCTAGTGTTTTTAGTTTCAAATACATATAATTTTTTTGGAAAGACTTTTTCTATTTATTCTATTGTATTGATATGAGAACACTGAAAATTTATTGAATTTTTTTTTAAGAAACTTTAATTGCGGCTGTTGACTTTAATTAATTATATTAAACAATTGACAGGCTGGATATTAACCTTTGATGATATTTTTTATATAAATAATTATAAAATAATTAACAGTTTATTATTCCACTACAGATTAAATGTAACAGAAAATGGACAAAAGAAATACATATAACTGAGATGTGCAAATTTCAATAATCATCCATCGCCGCCCCAAAAATATCTAAAGTGATGAATTGAGCACAAGACAAGGGCTTTGTTAGAGTATCAGCAAGTTGATCAGAAGAGCGAGCAATGTGTAACTTACTGTCTCGATCCTTCTAACCAATAAAACCAATATCAATATGCATGTGTGAACGAAAGACCAAATTTGCACATGGACAACTGTGTTAATTGGATAACTCTACTTGTATATAATTTGGGGTTACATAATGGTGTCCATATACACATATGGGTGGGGTCCACTCGAATATTTTATTCAAGCGGACCCTACTCCATGTGAGTGTATGGACACCATTATGTACACCAAGTATCACTCATGTTAATTATGTCACAACAAATAATATTATTTCATGAGACCGGATTATATTCAAGATAAACTAAATAGCCATTCTTGAATGTATTATATCATCCCTATTTTCAGCTCGATCATCATAGAAATGATACAATATTTTATCTCCGTTTGACAATTCTTTTATTTTTATTAATATTCCTATGATGCCATTGATATAGGATAATTAAGGGCTTGTTTGAGCCCCATTTTTTTTTCTTTTTTTGCGAAAAAATTATTGTGCAATAATGTTATGATGGAGAATGTGCGATTAAAAAATAAGGAAAATTTTTACTGAAAAATGTGTGAATATAATGTGATCAAATCTTTGTTCAAGAATGAATTTTGATGGAAAAACTGGGGCTCAAATAAGGACTTAATATTAATTTCTCAAAGACCTTGTAAGTGATTTAAGTTTAAGCAATTGTCTCACAATTTCTATGACGAGATGTATGGTTATACGATGGACTGTCAGTTTTATTAAATATAATCGTGATTGAGATATAGATCTAACGTAACAAATCATGAGGTGTAAATATGATTGAAAAACAACATTTAAACTCTCAAAGCAATTGTTAATTTAATTTAAAAATAAAATTGACATTTTATGGCATCAATTAAAGGGACATTTGTTCATCCTTTTATTGTGGATAATTGTCTATGTGGGACCCCATCTTATGTCATGGAAAATAATCTAAAGATTTTTTTTATTTTTATTTTTATTTATTTCTTTTTTTTTATTTTTTTATTTTTAAAGCAGAAGGAAATTTACTATTCTTATTTATATCTAAAAGATTGTTTTGAGTAATTCTATTTAAGGAATTAATTTCCTATTAAGAATATTGTATAACGTAATAAAATAAAAAAAGGTTAACATTTGAATGATATACTATAAGTAATTTTTAAATTAATTAACGGTATACTGGTCCACTAAAATAAATTTAAATTTGTATACAAATATACTAATCCTACTTTTTAAAAACGAAGCACTCACCACAGGCTCCCAATGTGCTGCACACTATTCTTCATCTTACCTTCTACAAACATGGCCCCCATCAATATATTCAATATATTCCAGTATACATGACATATATGTCTAACGACTAGTGGCTAGCTAATGAAATTGTGATAACTTTTTCTCCCCGATTCATAATTTGCTCTCTTCAAAACTACTTTAACCAAAACTCCAATACCTATTAGAACTTGGGTCAAATTACAACAAATCTCAACATTGAACCAAGTTCCATTGCATTGAACAAAACTTCAAAATTTCTCCACTTGAAGCAAATTCAACTGCAAGGAATAAATCAATGGCTTTTCAAAAAAACTCTCCAACCAAAAAATTCTCATGTCTTCCACAAAGTTCAATTAGGATAAACGAATCCAAACACTGCTCAACATAATTACTCCAGATTTCCAGATTTTGCTTAAATTATCCACACTAACAACAAAATCATAAATAACAATTGAATACGATAGTGGCGTTGATAGTGGTCGTAAAGCGATATTATTCATAACTTTTAATTCGACTGATATGTATTCTTCGACACAGATCCCAAAACAAACTTCAACGGTATTGCACCAAATTGAATATCTATCAAAGTATTAAACTTGTGCTGATTGATTTTCAAAGATTCTACTTTTTAATCGCATTTTCTATAAAAAAAAAATAAAAAAATTAAAAAAATCACTTTTTAAAAAGTATCTCCCACACAGGAGCTGAAGAAAAACGAAGATAAAGGATAATTATTCAATTTACAACTTCAATCTTTTGTTGGCCAATGAGTTGGTAATAGTTGGTTTTGTTTCCTTTAGTATATGTAGATCACGTCAGATACTCGAGAATATTGAATGTCTGTTTGGTAGGGATTAAAATCTAGATTTTATTTTAAGTTAAAGTAAATAATTAATTTTAATCACATATTTTGTGTGACCCACAACTTTTCAACCACGTATTTTATTAACTTTTATTAAAATCTATTATAAATCTGATTTTAATCCTCATTCAACGGGGGCTGAATGAGATAGTGTTAATCATGTCAAAGTGATTACCGGGCCGGTATTTAAAGCATTAGCATTTTTAATTAAAAGATTTGTAAATATCTCGTGTAAATTTTGGAGTTAAATTGTATTACAAACTTTGGACTCGTAAATCCCCGTGTAAATTGTAGACTATATTTATAAAAAACTTTAGGGTTGATTGTACTTGGGTGAATATTTAAAACATCCGGCATCTCCAAGATGCTATTTATTGTTAAAGAACATCTTGATCATAATAATTAGTATATTTAAATTTAAAGAGTAAAATTTTGTAATTATTACAACAAAACTCTTTATTTTGCTTTTTCTGGCATTCATTTTGTTGTTTTTTTCCTCATTTTTCTAATTTAGATGCAAATAGCTAAATATTCAATATAAATATGTATAATTTAAGTAGTGAAACATTAAAACTTACAATATGATGAATACAGTCTTGATAAATACAGACATTTCACTGTCTATTTTAAAAACTTAGAATAAAGAGTGTTATGGAACTTAATTTTAAGGTTTCAATCTTTTATACAACGAATATCTCACTTTTAAAGAATCTTGGCATCTCTACGATACTCCATTTTTAAAGAGTAATACATGTTAATGTCAGGTAGCAGTCTAGGCGGCACTTGCATGACGTTAAAAGATAGATTTATTTATGCAATGTCATATGATTCATTTAATTAAACATATTAAGTGTGACAACCTAAACTGATGCTCAACACCACTGGTTGCAGATATCATTATTCATTTTTAAATATCATATTGTATAATTTAGAGAGCATCCATAAGTTTAAAGAGTAAAACTTTTTAGATACTCCGATAACCACTTTATCTTTAATACTTAGGGCTTGTTTGAGGCCTTTTTTTTAAATGCATTTTGTAATAATGTTGTGATGAAGAATGTGTAGTTAAAAAAAAATAGAGATTTTGAGTTTGTTTTTAATATTATTTTATTGAGGAATGCATGGTTGAAATATAGTTAAATCATTGTTCACATTTTGATGAAAGAAAAATAGAGTTCAAACAAGGGCTTAATTTACTAATCTCAATATGTATTTATTATTTTTTTCTATCTTTTATTTTCACCAGGTTCCTTTCACATTATTATATTATTTTCCTCAATTTTTTTTTTCTATATACTATTTAATTGAGACAATACATGGAGTATTGAAATTTAGAATATTTTAAATGTATTTCATTATAGAGAATGAATTTGCTCTCAAATTTTGGAAAGTCAAATCTATTTTCTATAATGAAATGTATTCAAAATATTCCAATTTTCAATGGAGATTCAAACTCATTCTCTATTTCTAAATATTATTTTCCATAGTGTCTTGAAACATAATTTTAATGATTTGACTTTTTAAAATAGGGAGCATCTTATGATTAAAATGTAAGAGACTATTCAAAATAACATTTTAAAATAGAATTAATTTGGTTCTCTATAATTAAATGCATTCATAGTATTTTAATTTTCAATTGAGGAAAACAATATAATAATTTGGTGGAATGCTAATGAAAATAAAAGATAGAGAAAAATAATAAATATATTTTTTTAGAATAGTAAAACTGTGAAAGATAAATAGATTGTTGAAGTACTTGAGAATTTTTACTTTTTAATGCTCTTTGAATTGAAAAATATGCTCTGAAAAATTATAGTTTTTTGAAGATGCTCTTGGCCTCGAGTTTATTTCTAATTCAAACTTTGGAACTATTTATATCGGGTGTGCATGTATTTAACGAAGAGTATATCCAAAAGCTTCTCTATTCACTAGCGTTCTAAGAAATGCACCTAGGCATGAAGCACGGATAACACTTTTTCTTGATAGTAAGTGCACATTTAAGTGGTCAACTGCTATGTTGACCGCTTAATGCTTGCAATATTAATTTTTTTTACCTCATTTATTTTATTAACTTTTATTTTTTATTTTTTTAAAAGGCATTTATTTGACTTTAGTTTCATATTTTTAGATGACTCAATTTGTACAAAAATAAAGAATAACTTTATCCAATAAAGATTTAGATAATATTTAAGTTTTAGCGTTATTTATATTATGTAATTATGATTTTGAAACTTATTGTATTGTTGAAACTTCAAAAGTGTGTGTGAAATTTCTATAAATCTATTAAGTATGATTTTTTTAGTTGAAAGTTGAAACTATGAAAAATAATAAAGTTTTTGTATTTTTCTATATATATAATTGACTGATTGTAGAAATTATTAAATAAATACAGTATTTTAAAATTTTAAATTTTTTGGAATGTATTATTTTAATTATTAAATAATTTTTAGAATGATTAAGTATTTAAAATAACGATAAGAATAAGTAGTGGTTCTGTTTTTTTGTTTTTTGTTTTGTTTTGTTTTTTTTTTTTACGTCTAGGCCCCGCTTAAGTTCGTAACGCTTGAATCTTGACCTCCACGCGTAGTCTTGTTTTACGCTTTTTGGAATACCGCTATTTACATAGAGCACCATGTATAATAGTGAACATCTTTAAATTTAGAGTGAATGTTTTTTATACACTTCCAAAATGCTCTTTTTTTTGGGTTAATTGTTTTGTCTTTATGAAAGAAATATTTATTGATTTTTCCCATTTTTAATTTAACATATTTTTTTTATTTGTCAATGTCCAAATAATTGAAATAAAATTTGTCTAATTTAAGAAATAGAGTATTGAAACTTTATTTTAAAAAAATTGAATAGAGAATTTTTTAAAACTTATTTTTAAGTATGGACTCTCTAAAAAAAACATTTTATATTTGTAAAATCTTTTGAAGATGTTCTTGATATATTCATAATGAAATACTAATGGTCGTCTAAACATTTTCTTGGCGGTCCCATACAATGAAACGTGCCACACAAACACTAATTGGAGCAGGAACTACCATGCATGTGTTGCACCCTATATAAATCCCATAATCGAATCTTAATTTTATCAAACAAACGTCTTCTAGTTAATAGGCATAGCTCTTTATCTAAAAATACATTTCTCTCTGCCATGGCAGTCTACAAGAGCTCCTCGTCTTTATCCATCCATTGTTTTAATATTCATAAAAAATTTGCAGATAATGGATATATTAGACCATCTCTTGTTGCGTGCAGAGCTACTCCTCAGAAGTGGACCATTCTCGAAGAAACTTCTGACCTCTCTAAAACCCATCAAACCATTCTGAATGGGTTTTAAGGTTATTCATGTTCTAAAACTATTTATATATATATATACACACACACACACACAAACAATACGTGTCGATGCATATTCACGCAAAGCAAAACCAGTCTTACTTGCAGGATGAATTTTCCATGGAATATGAACAAAAACTTAAGGATGTCAGGAAATTATTGAAATCAGAGGAATTAGAAAATCAAATAGAGAGCTTAATGTTGGTGGATGCTATCCAGCGACTAGGTGTTGACTACCATTTTCAGGAAGAGATTGAAGCAAGCCACCACTTCTTTTGATGGATACTCCTATTACA
>CAIGRO010093008.1:0-15621 GCA_903798355.1 Fraxinus baroniana | reverse complement strand
ACAAATCCCAACAAAATCAATTAGCTCATTTTATATATATGATACAAAGGAGTATATTCATAATATTCATTACAAAAATGACAAAATAAATGAGAAAAATCAAAGGTATAGATAAAACCATATTTGAAGCTTTGCTTGATTTTCTCTCAAAGTCTTGTCAAATCCTTGATGTATTCCCCTTTTTATGCTCTTGATTTGCTCCCCAAAATTACCAAACAAGAACAAAAGAAGAAAGAAGAAAAAAAAAAGAAACTGCAGCGTCCAGCAGAAGCCTGACAGAAAAAGGAATTCTCTTCAAAGTCATATGCTGAATTTTTAAACAAAACCTAGTGAGAATTGCAGCCTTGGTCCCTGATTTTACAAAAAATAATTAAAATTGTCTTCAAGTTTCAAAAGTAAGCCTAATAACCAGAAAATACTCCAAGTCCTCCAACTTTCATCATGTACAATCTGGTCATCAAGAATTGACTTTCATTCCACATTTTTGCCATCCATAAATTGCATCCCAAGGTCCTCAAATTTCGGCACTTGTACATCTTAATCCCCAAAGTCATATTTTTGTGCACTTTTGGTCATCTTTTCCTTCATTTAGCTCATTTATCCACCAACTTAGAACTTTGGCCTACAAACACTACAATTATAAATAGGAATCCACTCATTTGCTTCAATAAATAGCTCGTGAAAGTATAGAGATGGCAATGAGCCGAGCCGGTTTAGCCCTTGCCCACACGAGCTGGCTCACTTAGCTTATTTAATGTAGTTCACTTACTTAGTTTATTTAATGTAGTTCACTTACTTAGCTTATTTAATGTAGTTCACTAGTAATGTTGATCGATTACTTCATTGTAGGAATGGAAACTATGGAAGAGGAGCATAATGATGTGTTGCTCGAATCTGGGAATGATAATGTCACGAACGATGCGAATGAAGTTGCAAATGATAGGTTGGGAGAAGATGATGTGAAAGTGCCCGAGGTGGGTATGATGTTCAATGATGAAAAAGATATTCTCGACTTCTACAAGCGTTATGCTTTTCAAGTTGGTTTTCCAGTTAGAAAACGGAATTCGAAAAAGGGGGCTGATGGAGTTATGAGATACGTAACGTTCACTTGTAGCCAAGAAGGAAGAAGAAGTTATGGTTCAAGCAATTCTTTGAAGCAACAACCAACAAGCCAAACAGATTGTAAAGCAAGGATCTCAGCATCTTTATTAAGTAATGGACAATGGAGAGTAAACACAGCCCAACTGGAGCACAACCATGAAACGAGTCCTTCGAAATCGAGGTTGTATCGATGCAATCGAGAATTGACTGCAAATGTGAAACGAAAACTTGAAGTAAATGACATGGCAGGAATTCCATTGCATAAAAGTTACCACTCTGCGGTGGTGGAAGCGGGTGCTTATGAGACTGTGACTTTCGTGGAGAGGGATTGTCGAAATTATATTGAACAGGTTAGACGATTACGACTCGGAGAAGGAGATACGGCCACAATACAATCATATTTTTCGGATATGCAAGCACGATGCTCAGGATTTTATTTCAGTATGGATTTGGACGAGGACTCCCGGCTTAAGAATGTATTTTGGGCGGACAAGAGGTGTAGGGAAGCGTATAAGGAGTTTGGTGATGCTGTTACCTTTGATACTACATATCTCACTAATAAGTATGACATGCCGTTTGCCCCATTTGTTGGCGTTAATCATCATGGGCAATCGACACTGCTTGGTTGTGGGTTGGTATCTAATGAGGACACAAGTACATTTGTTTGGCTATTCCGGACATGGTTGCAGTGCATGCACGGTCAAGCACCGCATGGAATAATTACTGATCAAGACAGGGCCATGCAGAATGCAATTCAAATTGTATTTCCACACACGAAGCATAGGTGGTGTTTGTGGCATATCTTGAAGAAGTTGCCTGAGAAATTTGGTTATCATGTTGATAAGGCTTCGATCTTTTCGACTATCCATGGTTTAGTATATGATTCACAGAGAACTGAAGAATTCGAGGAAGGTTAGATAGCAATGATTAATACGTACTAGTTGTACGATAATGAATGGTTGTCAGGCTTGTTTGAAAATAGAGGTCGTTGGGTACCGTGCTTATTGAAAACCACATTTTGGGCCGGAATGTCAACAACACAACGAAGTGAGAGTATGAATGCATTTTTCGACGGATATGTGCATTCGAAGACCTCTTTGAAACAATTTGTTGAATAATATGAAAGAGCACTCAGAAATAAAGTCGAGAAGGAGTTTCAGGCTGATTTCAGGTCATACTCGCAAATGGTACCTTGCGTAACAAATTACGATATGGAAAAGCAATTTCAGAATGTGTACACCATTTCCAAGTTCAGGGAATTCCAGGATGAGTTCATTGGGAAGGTTTACTGTGACATCATCTCTGTTTCATAGGGACATTTAGGGATGATTCATGAGGTTCGAGAAGATGTCCGACTGAGTGGGGATCGTTGGTTGAAGAAGAGCTTTTCATTTTCGTTTTCGAGGGACACGTGTGACGTTGTATGCACTTGCCACTTATTTGAGTTTCGAGGGATACTTTGTAGGCACGCAGCCACAGTTTTGGTCCGCAACAATGTTACGTTGTTGCCTGATAAGTTTATATTGCGGAGATGGAGGCGGGATGTCACTAGAGCACACACGAGGATCGCAGTGAACTACGATGGGTTGTTGAGTACTCCTACACAGTTGAGGTATGATGATATGTGTCGAGCATTTTCGGAGGTAGCTAATCTTGCTGCGGATGATGAAGTGCGGGTTCGTTCGATAATGGAGTGGATCAATGTTCAACAAAAGGAGTTGAAGCTGCCGAAGTCGAGTTGTGGTAGGTATCCCACTCATGCCATCTCGCATGGGTCGGAATCTCTAATCAATTCGAACGTTAACGTACTAGATCCAATATCGTCAAAGAGAAAGGGTGCACCAAGAAAACTTCGGCGAAAAGGCCCCTTAGAGTCGTCTTCAAAGAAAACAAAGGTTTGATTTTTGTTCGCCTACTAATTGAAATGAAGTTCAATTCCAGGAAACCATATAATTTTGGATTTACATGCAGGCAAGTTTGGCTTCTGGAAAAGTCAAGCGACCGAGAGGGAGAAATATTACTGGGGAAGGGGCTGTGCCCGAGGTTGATACATCTCAACAATGTTCCTCGCTGACACCGATGTCCAGTTCGCAAGTCTTTTTGGTATGACATTTATATTTTAAAGTGGGAATGATATCCTATGCATGTTGGGAACCTGTAGTTATCTAGGATTTTCCATGTTGAGATTTTGAGATTTTCTATGATAAGTTTTGATATAAAAAATGGCCTTTGAAGTGCTTCTTCTATGGTTTGTAGTGAGCAGCCAACACAGTTTTTTGTCCTGAAGCTTGCTGCTGTGGATTCTAAACAAGAACCTGGGCTTCCTCAATTTTTTGTATAAGTACAGGGCTGAATGTAATTTTTTGTAATTAGTGAATGTCCATGAAACTTAGTTGTATTTTGTAATTAAAGGGCTGAATGAAGATGATCAATGCAATTGACAAGAAAGGGCTTCTGGAGATGATCCTGTCTTAATTTTAATGCTTTTGCTGGAGAAGTGTCACTTTCATAGCCAAATGGATGTCTTCATGTTTTTGATGTTTTTGTAGACAGAAGTTTTTGTCTTCACTTTTATGCTAATGGAAATGTAGAATTGAATTTCTATTCAATGACATTTTTTGTATTGAGGATTCCAATGTCTTCATTTTATATCCATTCTATCAATGACATTATTTTCTACTTCTGTTGGAGGATGTGAATGCTGGAAGATTAAATGGTAATCTCAGTTTTATGCTAGCAAATTGAATCTTAAGTAGCCCAACACCAGATGCATATACAAATATTGAAGGTAAATGACAAGGTTGAAATTGAATGTCATTTTATATATAGAATGTACAAAACGAACACAATACAACTACAAACATCAATATACGCAGGCCGTTATCCATTCAACAACTAACTCCTAAACATGGCATACTACTCCTCAAGTCCTTTTCCCTCGCGAAGTGTCAAACAATCTGGGGATGTCTTCAGGTTCCTCACTCGCCACAACATTTGCTGCTTTATTAACGGTTCTCGATTCACCGGTTAATTCTTCAATTTTCACCCAGTCGAAGTAGCCCCTTTTATCCTGAGATTGAGAACAACAGAGACGGATATGGTAAGATTCAGAACGACATAATTGCAAACGGATATGGCAGTGAATTCCATCGTTACACAACAAACTCCACCATTCCAGACCGTATAGCTCATCAACATTTCCACCATTACACACCATTACAGCTGAACAACTTCGAAAAAAATCGAAAAGAACATTGACCAAAACCGAACTCATTATGCTCAGTCCCTGATTCAATCAAAGTTGAATCCAACAAAATCGAATTCAAACATTAACAAGACTGAAAAAAAAAAAAAACCAAAATCTCAGAAATTGACAAGTTTGAACAAATCGAAAACATAATTGAACATAACCCAACAAAATCAACCTCACTAATTACACTCTTTCATGAGATTCAAACTCAAAAATGATAAACAAAGAACACCGAATTGCTGAGGCACTTTCGAGAAAAAATTTCGGGCAAAAACCAGCAAAAATCGATTTCAACAACAAGCTACAGTAGAAAATGAGGTGAGTTGACAAAGTAGTGTTTGAGCAAAAATCAATTTCAACAGTAAAAATCATTTTAGTGGTGAGTTGATAGAGCAATGTTTGAGGCCTCCTCTCGTCGATTTCAACAGCAAGCTACGGCCGGATAGGAAAAAAAGGGGCCGTCGCCTTCGAAGTCGTTGTCGCCGTCGCCGTCTCCGTCGAATTCGCCGTCGCCTAAAAAGGAATTCCCACGAGAGATTTCATTGATGAGGAATGGGAGGATAAAGAAATGTGTTAGGTTTCCTGAATACTTCCTTCAATCGTCATGTTTGAGTTTTTTTTAATTTAATTACATTTCTTTTTTTTTTTTAACTGCCACGTGTGCACCAATTTGAATTCCTGTAACACACCTGTAAGTCCCTTCCTGTACTCCTAGCGCGATTGTTATCGATTTAGGGCCTCCACTAACTGTCCTAAGCTATCCAATAGCTGTTGCAATCCCAGGAAATACCACCGAGCCGCCAATGGAAAAGATTTTTCCATTTCACCTCTCTGCCCAAGACTATATTTGTTTCCATAGTTCACCAAACTTAAATTTAACACCACCACCAGGTCAAAATTTCCTCGATGAACAAAATGTCCTTTTTCACCTACAGCTGATCTGACCCGTGTTTTATAGCAAGTTGAGCCAAGCCCGGTCCACCATATTTCTAAGGGCTTCTAGGATGGGCCTCCAAACACAGCTCAGCCTGGTAATGAGCCCCTTTCAAGCCAACCCCGACCCCCACTATGACACCGTGCCGTAAAATGAGAAGGTATTTCTTGATTTTCACAATTTAAATTTTGATAAAATATTTTACTTGAAACTCCTTTTAACTAAGGCACTTTTGGGCGAAGTGATTTACATGCTACTTTCTTTTTATTTTTTTAGTTCAACCACACATTTCAAAGACCCATAAGTACTATATATTCATTTACCACACATTTTGATATATTTATAAACTGAAATATTCATAAATTCTTCCCAAAAGGCAGTAAAAAAAATTTAGCTCTTGTTTGACCTCCATTAATGAGGAAACGAGGAAAATGCATTTTGGAATAGAAATTTTTTGGAGAATGTGTGATTAAAAAGTAAGAAATAGTTTTGAGTTTACGTGTGATATTATTTTATTAAAAAATATATAGATGAAAATCAATAAAAGGAAATTTGTATTAAATTAAAATGGAGTCCAAACAGTGGCTAATTTTGGTACCCTAGGTTTGAAAAGTTGACAACGTCCTCACAATCCAAAGCACAATTGGTATTTCCTTACCCTCAAGAAAGATGGAGCTTCTACTCTTATAGCAAATCTCATCTTGGTCAAATCAATATCAGTAATTGATCGATCGGATTTTTGTGCACTTATTATTACAAATTTACAACAATGCCATAAAACCACTTTTTATGCACAGATCATGTCACCAGACACCGAAACCTCTTTCTTATTGCGCTGATTTCCAACAACTTGGTCTACCAAGCTAGTTTACGATTGAGCCTCGGAACTTTTGATCCATTCATCAATAACACTTTTAACAAAGTAATCGACGGACAATTGAGTTGCGAGCTAAGCTTGAGTCCATAGCCTATGAAATGGTTCAATAATCCCCACTTCAATTGGTCTTCAACCCAATCTACAAAATGTCTCAAGACTTTTAATGATTTTTTCCAAGATGATGTCGTTTATGTTCTAGTAAAGGATGTAAAAAGCCTATTAAATTAAAAACGAGTAAAAATAAATCACCACTCTACATTTAAATAGTGCATCGAACCTTTTATAAACTCGGCTCGCGTTCCCATTTTAGTGCTAGACGCCATTTTTCACGTATCAAATTCACAGATTGAGGAGCTTTTTAAATAATTGAAAGCATATCACCATAAAATGCTTGAATTATAATTGAGATTGCTAGTAATCATTTGAAACGAGAAAATAATTATGTTAGGTATAAGCCAATAATTTATAAGCTATTGTGAATTATTAGACAATGACTTTCTGATTATGCATTCATCAAGGGTAAATGCGTCAATTCCGTACAAACATCACACGTGCTGCTTAATCTCAACTTGCAGTTTGATTAACTTAATTAATGATCAGATATGATGTAAAGATTCTTTTAACGGTTAATCAAATCACATGGTGACCAGCTAAGCCAGTCACATGGGCCAGATATTTGGGCCCATAAAGATGGCCCACAAAGTGCTCTGTTGTGCCTGGCAATAGATTCATTTGCAAGTTGCAACAAGACTGCACGTGTGGGAATTCTCGATCAACGGAGAGGAATCATTATATTTCGTATTAACGGCTAGGATGGATTTCTTACGTGGTTACAGCTTTCCGGTGACCGACCACCGAGAAAAAGAAGGTAAGAGGAAAAAAGTAAGTGCCATGATTTTGATTAAAGTATTAACAGCCGCATGATGAAATGATTCTCTTGACCGTTGACTAAATCCATCAAAAATATGATGCAGGTGCACGGGTGGGTACACGTATGCCTAGCATGTGCGCCCTGCTGTAATTGGGGATTTTGGGAATGCTGGTTTACAACATTTCACGGTGGAAAGTCCTTATTGTACATCACTTACAAATTATTTTATGAATCGATGAGGTGGTGATAAATTAAAATCTAACTATCAAAATTTAAAACGATTGTACTTGTGCGATGTGGGTTCATGACAAAGAAAAATCTCGTCACAACATCTATTGATAAACAAATTAATGTACATGAAGCACAATCAATGGATGGATGCTCGCAATAATAGTTGTTGCTTCTTGTTCTAATTACCAATTACCAAGTTGAAGAAAGTAGTCATGACATCTAGAGTTGGCAAACGAGCCGAACCGGCTCGACTCAACTCGTTGCCCACGAACTCGAGCTTGTGACTCGTTATAAAACGAGCCGAGCAGCTGAGCCGACGAGCCGTTCGGCTCGATTGCCACCACTATAACATCAAATATGACTAGATAAAGGTGGCCCATGTGAGTAGTGTTCTACTCCATGATAGTGGACGATACTAGAGAAAGATAATTAAATAGAATATTGTCAATTACAATCTAGTCTCTGTTTAGACGGCTTTACTTCTAGAAGGAAAATGAGAAATTGTATCGTTGGAGCGTGCAGTTCAAGGGAAGTGTGAGGTGAAAGTAAAAAAGTCAAGTGGAGCCCTTCAATGGTACAATTTTTTCTAAAAATGAAGAAAAAATGTGGAACAAACGGAAGCCTAGTTCACGTTCATTACTAGTGTATAGTTAAAACCTTTACTCGCTCTAAGTTGTAATTTATTGTATAGTTATTTATTTTAATTTTCTATACGTTTAATTTATTAAATCAAACATGTAAATGAATTAATTAATACATAATCGGTCGACAGTGTACTGAAAATCTTGATATACAATAATGATGCCTAGGATTATGCCCAATGTTTAAGAATCTTAAATACTAGTTTATTGTCAGCCTTGACATTGTATATTATTGTATTTGTTTATTTTCTGGTGTTTTCTCTTTGGGAGACCTAGATGGTACCTAGAATGAGGGAATGCAATTCAAAAAATAGGCAATTTTTTTTTGACTTTATGCTGCCTTTTTAGTAAAGTAGTTTCCTTGCAATGATGGGAGAAAAATGTTGAATAATTTTTCAATCTTCGAGGTACTACACGTGAAATCCGGAATGTAACGATGACTTAAATATGTTACATCAATCCTATGTCTAATTGTATATAGAAGTAGATCAAAATTATTTCTAAGTTATTTTTTAGTCCAACTTACATTTTTGAAAGTAAGTCTTAATTTTATTTTTTTTTTTAAAAAAAATGCAACTTTCAAATACAATCAAACATGTTTAAGTTAGAACCTTAGCCCCTGTTTGACAACAATTATATGAATTTGTGATTGAAATGAATAGGTAGAAAAAGAGTTTGAAAATAGGAAAGAATTCATAGATCAAGTTTTAACTATGATCAAATCAATTTTCATGTCTTAAGTTTCAAAATTGCAAAAATCGGGTATTTATTAATTAATTAAATATTTAATTGTAATATAATATAATTATTAATTAACCCACTTCACCTCCACCTCCACCTCCACCTCCACTACTACCACCTCTACTGCTCCGATGACTATTCCAACGACAGTCTCGGTGCTGCTCTACTTCGGTTACCGGCTCAACTCTGGCGACTATTCCAGCCATGTCCCATCGTCGTTTAATTTCGGTGACTGCTCCGATTTCAACAATTGTTAAGGTCACAATTATATGCAATTTAGCCACAATTATCTAATTAATTAGTTAAAAATTAATTTTTGATCATAACTTATCAAATTATTGGTCACAAATTTTTTTCTCGATCATAAATAAAAAAGTCACGGACTATTTCTCGATCACGAATCAAAAGTTTATAGTTATTGGTCACAATTTATTTTCTTGTCACAAATCAATAATTTTATAGTCACATGTTATTTGTCGGACATGAATTAAAATTTTTTATAGGTCACAGATTGAAAAAATCAAAACTTTTATTGATCACAACTCGATTACAACTTAATAAATTGTGAGTCATAGTCACAATTTTCAAGTCACATATTATTTATTTGTAAAAAATTAACCAATTATTGGTCACAATCAACTAAATAATTGGTCACATACACCACCCCATCTCATCCCATCCCATCCCACCCACGACCACCTCCTTCGCCACAGCCACAGCCACAACCACTGCACGCAGCACACAACAACCGCAACCGCACCGCACACCTCCACTCCACCGCAGCACCACCATAGATCTTAATTCCCACCACCGCACCGCACATCTCCCCCACTACCACTACCGCCACGACACCTAATACCTCTACCTCCACTACCTCACCACCACATTGTACACCTCCACCTCCACCACCTCCATGACACCTCCATAACACAACCACCAAATAGAGATCCACCATCAGCAGCCGATCCACAACCACCACCACCACTTTACCTCCACAACATAGCCACCAAATCAGGACGTAGAGCACACCATCGCCACGATTAAATCCATCGCCACCAACTCTAGATCCACCATCAGCAGCCCAATCCACCGCCGCCACTAAAATCACCCAAACATCACCTCCACCGCACCACACAGCACAACTCCACACGCGACCTATTAAAGGCACCGCACAATTCCATCCCCACCGCACAACTCTACCTGCACATGGAACCACACCACTCACCTAACCGCCGTGCTGCACGACACACCTCCACCTCTACCACACACCTCCACAACATCAAAGTACATCACTGCACACAGCACCCGATCTCCATTTCTACCACCGCACCGCACACCTCCACCTCCACCACCACAACACTCCGCACCCCCACCACCGAACCGTCAATCACCACCACTCAAAAAAGGAGAATGATGGATCTGCACCGTGCGACGATGAGCGAAGTGGATCTGCATCAACGCGAAAAGCGCAACAACGTTGCAGGCTGGGATGGGAGGCATCGGCGATGAAGGTTGGTAGAGAGAGAGAGGAGAGAAAGCGGAGAGGAGAGGAGAGCAGGCGGAGAAGATGAGAGAGAGAGAGACAGAGAGAGAGAGAGAGAGAGAGAATGGAAATGGTTTCTAGGGTTTGGGATGAATTTTTTATAGTTTGGAATTAAAATTGTATAATTAATGTTTAATTAAAATGATAAAACTGAAAATTGAATAAATAAAATTCAAACCTGATTTTTAAAAGAGTAGTGCTATGGGTACCTAAAGGTACCCATAGCACTTGACATAATGGACAAGTGTTTGCCCCCTATTGGAGGGTTCAATCATTACGGGAAATGCTATGTACCAATAACATTTCCTTTTTTAAAAATGGATCTTTAATAACTTGTTTTTATGTAATTTTCCCTTGAAAATAATGATTATCAAACATGGACTTAATTATGTCACACAATAAAGAAATGTAGCTAGTGGTTGGGCTCCATTTTAATTTTAATGTATTTTTCTTTTTATTTTTTTCAACCACACATTTTTCAATAAAATAAGATTAAACATAAATCGAAAAAATTTCCTTATTTTTAAATCGTACATTCTCCAAAAAATTATTATTTCAAAATATATTCTTCCCAAAACTACATTCAAATGAAGCCCCAACAAGGGTTTTATATGACATAAAAATATTGAAAAGTTAAAATTTGATTCATCGTAAATGCAATATTATATCATGTATTTGTTTGAAGAAATCACGTGAAGTGAAAAATATTTGTTTTGAAAAATATGTAGTTAAGGAATAAGAAAAAAAATATATAGATTAACGAAAATATTTATTTTATTCGAAACTATATGATTAAAAATAATTTTAAATTTTTTTAATCATATATACTTTTTAGAATTATCTCTTATGTTAGCAAAATTAAAATTTATAAAAAAATTATGCTTCAACTTGCTGCACAAAAAAGTAAGATTAAAACGATATAAAATATGTTACTAACCGGCAACTTGCCCAACTTGTTTAGTGAGATACAATTAAATGATAGATAACGATATTTCGAGTTTTCGACCATACCATTTTGATTGATGCAACAAAAGTTGAGAAAAGTTTAATCAAATCATGTCGTACCTAAAGGTCCCACTTAATAAAGGATACCTAAAATTTTGGTTGAAATTTCTACTAATATTTATTATTAATTTTAACAATTATAGTCATATTAAAACAAGAAATTAAGCATTTTCATTTTTTTTTTCAACAAATATTTTACTTGTACAATACCGGTTCACAACGTTGGTTGACACTCTCACGGTGGCGGGTCTCAATGTGTTTAAAAAAGCAAAAAAATTATCACCCCATCTATCTCATGTGTGAGAGGTTATCAGCCGATGTTGTACGGCTAGTACCTCTCTTTTTTCAATCCCATATTTTTAATAAAATAATATTACTTGTAAATTCAATTTTTATTTTTATTTTTTAACCACATATATTTCATTAATTTACTATTTTAAAATGTATTATTTACCTTTTAATGGGGTTAAAGACACTCTAAGGGTGTGTTTGATAGGTAATTATTTTTCATGAAAAATGGAAAATAAATTTCAACATTCACTTTTGTCTGATTTGATACACTTTATTTTCTATGAAAAAATTTTCATATTTGGCTCACATGCTTACCAATTCCTTGATTTTCCAGTTTTTTTTCCCTAAGCAATAGGAAATTTTTTTAGATAAAACGGTAAAAAAATTTATCGCTTTTATTGATAATTTTCATGCAAAATAAAGTCAAACGAATGGTATTCAGTATGATAATTTTTTCTAATTTTTTTTTTAAAAATTTTTTGCAAGTGAAACAAATTCTAGACCTAATGGTAAAATAAATTATCACTTTAATGAACAATTTTAATGAAAATAAAGTCAAACGGACACCAAACTTTCAACATTTTTCAGGTAAAAAATTACACCATCAAACACAATTAATTGTAATTTCTAGTAAAATAATTTTTTGGTAATTCAATTCACTAGAGTTCATTTTTTTCCCACTCATTTTTCATCTTTGCAATTACACGGACCCTAAAGTCTAAATGACTATATTGAAATAAAAATAATTAACAATAAGGGACCTCTAAATAATGATTAGAGAGTAAATGGGGACAAGGGGGGCAATAATTGGAAGATAAAAAAAGGATGGTCCAAGTTCACGTGATAATCACATGGTCTTGAACCTAGTACCGATTGTCGGGACACGAAAGTAAATGTATTATTGGAGTTGAGGTTGAGGGAACACGTGGGACAGCTAGCACGCACCACCTGTGGACACGCAATCATCACCCCACATCTTGTCGGTTTTCTTTAAAGCTTTTAATTCAATCAAACAATCATCACAAATTTCACTATGCCATCTCAAGCGTGCACAAAACGTCAAAGACTTTCATATTAACCGTTAAATAATTTATTATTTTAGCTGGTTTCTTCCTATTTTGAAACTCGGTGTTGGATAGAGATTAAAATTAAATTTTTAATAGATTTTAATAGAAATTTTTAAAATGTATGGTTGAAAAATTATGGGTCTCATAAATAATATGGTTAATATTGATTGTTTGATTTTGAATTAGATTAAAATATGTACCAAACATGGCCTCAAAATTCATTTTGAAATCATATTTTGATAGATCATGTATAATTAAAAAATAAGAAAAAAAATGAATTTACGTATAATATTATTTATTGAATAATGTATGATTAAAAAAAGAAAAAAAAAATATTTTGAAAATAATGAGGACCAAACAAAGGCTTGACTGATCCAAGGAGTAGACTCCTAGCCTCCGTTTGATAGAATTCTTTTTTTTTTTTTTTTAATTTCAATCAAATTTAACAATCAATTTTAATAACATATTTCATGAGATTCAAAACTTTTTAAATACACATTTCATTATGTTTTATCAAAATTTACTAAAAATTTAATTTTAATCTTCACCATAATATGATGAGTAGATAACTAGAGTTTGGGTTCACTTAGAAAATATGTTCAACATTAAATAAATTTTTAAAAATGTCTTGTCTAATTGCAAGAGTTGTTAGAAGAAGTTGTACAGAGATGTTTTTCTTAGAAAATTCCTTTTACATAAATGTATCGACTGAAAAATATGTTGAACAAGATAACTTGATTTATGATCGTCATGAATATAATTAGTTGAGTACATTTTTTAAATTGGAAAATGTTGGTCAATTCAACTTGATCTTAGTTGGCTTAAGAATGGATTTTATTTTTTTTTTTATTTTTTTTGCAAAAAATTCAAGTCATGTCACTCGGTTCAATGAAAATATACATAAAAATGATAGGGATGATGAACTAGCTTAATGCATTTAATTTGACTATGCAATGGAAGTAAAATTCACTACCCAAAGACTTTGGATATCTCAAATTTTGCTTAGATGTGAATATTTTTCAAACTCGATTGCAATCAAGATCGTCAAATTGGAATGAATGATCGTTCGTAACATTAAATTTTAATTTGTTAATCAAGACAAACATTTTATCTCACACGCGAATGAAACCTTTCTTATTTTCTTTAAAGTCAATTATTTGCAGTGAATAATCGTACGGGGGCTATAGTTTGGGAAAGAAGAATTCCTTCTATGTTAAGACACGAGACCCTTAGCATGCATTTACCACAAAGTCTTCCATCTATTCATGGTGGGTGGAGGTGGAGATATCTTTTCTTGCACACAGTGGTCAGTGGTGCAAGATGGGGCCATACTAGTTCAAAGTTATCATTTTTGACAGATCGTGTCAGATTAAAGTTGAACCGTAAGAAAAGATAGGTTTGACTTTATTTTTTTTTTGGACCAGATAGATTTTTTTTTTTTTTTTAGTTAGCATCGTTTGACAATTTTTTTTGACAATATGAGTACGAGTGTTTTATGAAATATATGGTTAAATGAAGTTTGATAAACTTAAATTAAAAAAAAAAAATTAATTAATTTGCAAATTTATCCCAAGAAGTTCAATAATTAGTTCATCCAAAGTACATCAATTTGAATTTGTGTAACTAAGATGACAATTATTTTCCTAAAAATATATTATTACTTCTAGTTTTAGATTAAAATATAGATACACCTATTGCATAATGAAATATATTTGGCAGATGAACTAATTTGAAGCATATTTACTGATAAAACTAGACTGGTTAGACCAGCTCAAAAAATATATATCTACACATCAAATCGATGTTGTTTCTGGAGTATCTCCTTCAAACAATTCGACAGGATTACCTTACAGCGTAACAATATGATTGATAGTATCAGAAAAAACAATTTGAGTCCACCGACTTCACGATATTTCCTTGAAACGAATTTGCTGCCTTCAAATGTGCTTAAGGCGTCCAGCAATCGTTTTCCATGATAAAACGAATTTCGTCTCCTACGAAAGCAGTACAGCAATCTGCAGGAGTTTCAACGAACTCAATGAAGTACATTTACTTCGAAAACAATATCAGAACGAGAGAGAGGGAGAATGAGATTCAATGCACGGAATATTTGGAGTGAAAATGGTGTAATTATTTTGGTAGGGGAGCTGGCAATTTATAGAATCATTTGTGGCCATTCGAATATCCTTCAAGCCTCTTCAGAACAGTTGTCACTGTTCAAACATGTCCCAAAAATCCAACCGAACTGGACCGGCTCGTGCTAAGTCGAGCGGCCAGCCGATGGATGACGGCGGCGAGCGTGAGGTTTGGACCTAATCTTATAAGATATAGGTCTCCTCCCTTCTAAAAACTATTGGTACCCCTGAGGCCCAAACCCAATTCTCAAACTTTCACAATATAAATCACACCAAAGTTTCCTAACTTTCCTGTGCAGGACAAATGTTTGACAATTTTCAATACATCAAATTCTTCATTAGTTCATAGTTTCAAGTGAGTTACTTTCATATTAAATATTTCATTCAATACTGAATGATTTTTGATAAATAAATATATCACGTTAATCCTCTTGCGGAATAGAACGTGAATATGCTATGTCCCGTAAAAAATAAGACACGGGTCCCACTAAATTTTGAGCTCAAAATTTACCCATTTCACTAATATAAAAAACTATTTTTCCAAAATTCGAGCCAAGCAAGACTAACGTATTCAATTACAAATTTTATTGTTAAAAATCCATCATGTTTCGACGAGCTTATAAAATTTACGTATAATAATCTTAATACAAAGCTTGAACTGTTAACTATAATGCATAAATTGTTTTGCACAAATGATGTATAGATGACAATATACCTGACATGAAATGATAGATTCAATATATATTCCCACTTAATTTAACGTCTCGACTAATACTTTGTAGACTTATGTTAAGCTAGTGATACCAGTCAGCATTATTCATGAGTAAATATGTAAATCTTAAAATAAAATTTTTTCGAAAAGGAAGTTGGGACAGGTAGAAAAGCAATTGTGGGACACGAGAGAAGGGAGGAGTGGTATAGTTCAAATGATTGT
>CAIGRO010092951.1:0-11675 GCA_903798355.1 Fraxinus baroniana | reverse complement strand
TTAATTCAATGCATACAAATACCAAAAAGTATATATTAATATTAAAATGCCGGTGATCCATATTAAAAAATTGAGGCCTAAGGCTTAAAATTATGAAATGATCTGATTTAATTAATTAATTTGTTAATTTATTTTTTTAAAAAAATAATTTAATTAATTCAATAAATAAAATAAAAAATTATTTAGTTTCGATTCTCATTCGGTTCTTCGGTTCTTGGTCTAGACCCGAAATCCGACCCATATCCATCGGTTCTCGATTCGGGTACTCGTTCGGGTATTTAACTTGTGAAGAACCGTTCGATTCGGTTCGAGTTCTGTTCGCTCTAGTTCGATTCGGGACTTTTGAACACCCCTAAAAATGTCAAGAAAAATAATGAAATCTATCTTTCCAAACGTTATTGCAACTTGCATGAAAAGAATATCTTCACACTTAAAAGCAATTAATTCCAAGAAGTCAGAACTTTTCAATTTTATTTTTTGGCAAGAGTTTTGTCACACACTAAAACTTAAATTTTAAAATCGTATTAAGTTGCGTTTATTATTTTTCTTTTAACTTTAAATTTTATTATTGGGGAGCATTTCTACAAAATTAATTTGATATTGTAAAATGTCCCTTGCTTGAACTCTAGCTTCTAAAGGATATTATTGTGCCATCATCGTCATCGCCTAAACCTATTATGTGCATATATAGATGTGGCATTAAGTATTATGATGTTTCAATTTTCTA
Organism: Fraxinus baroniana; assembly: GCA_903798355.1. Taxonomy (NCBI): domain Eukaryota; kingdom Viridiplantae; phylum Streptophyta; class Magnoliopsida; order Lamiales; family Oleaceae; genus Fraxinus; species Fraxinus baroniana. The sequence goes on along the minus strand of CAIGRO010092951.1, from coordinate 10,948 downwards.
GGACAAACAACTTTTCAAATGAACATTTACATTATTAATTTTTTTTTTTTTTTTGTTATTTATTAACTTGACCAAAAGTAAATATTCATCGAACAGAAAATTCGATTGCCGAAGTGAGAATTTTTATGGGGTTTTTTTTTTTTCCAGTTTTGATCAAGGAATCTAAACCTTGGTCAACATAGGAATCTTTTTTTCAGATTACTTTAATTTTATTTATTAAAAAAAAAAAAAAAACCTTTTACCATTAGCTTTGTATATGAATATGGACAAAGATTATGTAAATTAAAAAGGAACAACTTTCAAAGGGTTGGACTTGAACAAAACTAAAATTTAAAGGAAAAAAAAAAATCGTTACACAATCTGATGGAGTGGGGAGCAATAATACGATCAACGAAAAACTTTACGCTTCACTCTAAATTTGAAGAAGATAAATTTTTATGTCAATGCTTTTAAAACTCACATTAATTCATTTAAATTGCAGATTCATTATCCTAAGTCAAATCAATATCGGCATAGTGAAAATCACACCACCTACCTTATTTTTAATAAATATTTAAAAGATACTTTGTAACCTTTTTTTTTTTTCAATAAATACTGTAAAATAATAGTAAAAAGAAAACATGAAAAATTGTATAATATCCAGACATGGAAACATATCACATCACAAGACCAAATTATGACCTTCAAATTTTGAGATTTATCACATTTCCCGATTTAATGTTTTTGTATTGATTCAATAGTTTATATAAATAATCAAATTTGAAAATTTGACAAACCTATGAATGAATTAGAATACAACTTATTGAACAACATATTCAGCTTCTGGCTCATTAATGTAAAATTTTGGTTTGAAATTGAATTTTTTTATGCAGATTATGAGGTTTCTCGATTCCAGTTGAGCGAAGAAAATACAATCTGATAATAAGCATTAGAAGCCATTGATATTCTTTACCCGTTCTCAGTTTTTTTAATTGATTTTTTTTTTTTTTTGTTTTGGAAGAGGCATTAAATGCAAGGCGTGAAGTGTGTTTTATTCAAAATATTTCAGTTACACACACATTGTCACTTGGGTTCTATTATTAAAATTTAGTATTTTTTTTATATATTTCATATATAAAAAAGTATCTTTAGTTGTTTAAACATTACGTAGTAAAATATGAAATAATATTTTATAACGATGCATGTACGAATTATTCCGTTCCGTTTATTGATCCAGCCTTGAATGGACCGATAACTCCAAATGGGGACCCGTCAGTCCATCCCAAAAATAGACGATCTTTTCTAGTTTGGACTGAATCACTACCGTAAACTATTTTACCAAATGGTTGTTATATTGTCACAATGTTTATTTGATACACCATATTTTAATCGTAGTTAAGCTCATCAATTTTTGCTCACTGTGATAATTATTCCTTAACTTTTTTCCGTCGAATTCTTATCTTCATTTTCAATTAATTAGCACGTCTCGTCCTTGACAATGACTTATATCAAAATATTTTATCTTTATTATTTGAAATGAGAGAAAATTACATTTTTGCATTATTTATTTATTTATTCATTAAAAATATGATTAAAAAATAAGTTGTTTTACACAATTTCAATAGACTCTTAGACATAAAACGTTATCAAATATAAAATACGTTAACTAATGAAAATTTTGAAAATAAAAATGATATGTAAAATTGTCATAGACATGAATATTAGGGATAATTGCAGCAGCGGTCCCAAACCTTTCAATTTTTTGCAGACTATATCTTAGCATTTTATTTTTGCAGCTGCAGTCCCAAACATTTCACTTTTACTGCAGTTGGAGTCCATTGAACAACTTTCATTCAATACTCCGTACCCAAATCTCAAACAACAATAGAAAAATTGGGTATAACCAAGTTGTAGATCTACAAAAATCGACTATGCCACATAAATTATGAAGAAGATCAATTGTTGTTAACAATACATCACTACCAATTAGACAAACAAGTTATTGGATGGAATCTGTCCAATGGACTCCAACTGCCGTTAAAATAAAAGGTTTGGGACTGCAGCTGCCAAAATAAAAGGTTAAGGCATAATCTGCAAAAAAATGAAATACTTGGGACCGCTGCTACAATTATCCCTGAATATTATAATGAGTAAAGGCAAAGAATTTTAAGTACAATTAAAATGTAGTGAAATAAATAAAAATTGTAGTGTGAATACAATTACCTTTTGAAAAAAGGGAAATTTAAAAGTAAAAAATAAAAATTGGCCCTTTTAATTTGAAAATAAGACAGATTCTATCAGTTCAAATATATGGCAGAATCTGCCCTTGAGTAGGTTCCCTTCTCTGACTTGGAAATAAGGCAGAATTAAAATCATTTCTGCCTGGGAAAATAGGCATTTTTTATTTTTTATTTTTCCCCCAAATTATTCAACTTTAGGAAAAAGCAATACAGACACAATCTATGCGGACCGGGTAGTTAAGAATCGGGCCCAAATCCACAGACTTGACTGGCCCGTCAGTTAAGAAAATTAGCCCATGGACCATGGTAGCCCAGGTTAAGCAGGTTAGCAATCGAGACTTTTGTCGACCGAGCCTAGCTCAAAACTTGATCACTTGATTTGACACCTCAAAGTTTAATCTTTTTCATTTAGAAAACTTACAAAATACAACCTCCATGTATGGTGTTTTCACTTTATGCACCGTACTTTTTTCAATTTAAATTATATACTACATTTTGTAACATAAAAAAAATGTTGAAAAAATTACAAATTTGACGTTATAAATAATTAAATAGACCGAAATATTCATAACTAAAAACAACAAATCACAACTTTTGAATTACAATATGTATTTTCATATTAAAATTTGAAATAGTTATAAAATAAACCTCCGCATCCTTCGGCAGCACAATGGGTTTCTGCTACTCCGTTGAATGAATGTTACCTGGAAAATGAAGTTGGGGCTTTCTCCCCTTTGTGCCTCCGACGTGAGAATTAGTAGTTGATTTAAGAATGTAGGAAGAAAAGATGGAATGAGAATTCAAATAACCAATTTTTCCAAAAATTCATAATTGTCTCACCTTATGAGTATTTATAGGTATCTAAAACCATATAATTGATAATTATTGTGTCATGTGTCCCATATAGCACCTTCCACTACTCCACACGTTTTGAGTGGAGGGCCTCCACCTATCCAACGGTTTGTAGTATCCATGATAACCATTGGACGGTTCACATCCAACTCACGATTGTTTTTATGGTGAAGTGTTGTGTTGGCCTCGTAATGATAGATAGCCTCATAATGGTAGACGGTCTAATATGAATGTAGAGAGTCTCATAGTGGTAAACAACCTAGTACGAACGCAGATGACCTCATAATGGTAGATGGCATGTATGAACGTAGAGGGCCTCATAGTGATCGACGGCCTCATAAGGTAGACGGTCTAGTATGAATGTAGAGGACCTTATAGTGATAGACGACCTAGTATGAATGTAGAGGGTCTCATAATCCTAGACGACCTAGTATGAATGTAGAGTGTCTATTGAGCTGTCTTCACCTTGTCAGCAATTGAAGATAATTATTGATATCATCTAATATCACTAGTCCATCTACCTCTTGTCAATGTTTATCGATAAGGGGTAGCTTCTTCACTTTTTCCACATTGATTAATTTTATTTTATTTTTTGAAATCAACTCATCACATATCAACACTTGGTATAATCTAAGTGGGCCGAGCAGTCCAAGTGGCGCATGGTAATAGATGTACTGNATCGATAAGGGGTAGCTTCTTCCCTTTTTCCACATTGATTAATTTTATTTTATTTGTTGAAATCAACTCATCACATATCAACCCTTGGTATATAAGTAGGTCGAGCAATCCAAGTGGCATAGGATAATGGAAGTACTATACAAATCGCACCCCGTGGGCGGGTTTGATTTTGGGGGGAAATTTTCCCCCTAAAAAAATTCAAAAATTCCACCTATATAATGGGGGTAGAGATCTCCCTTTTACGTTCACTTCTCCACTTGCGAAAATTCTAGTTCTTTCAAACTCTCAAGCTAATTTCTTCCTCTATTTTTCCTTCATTCTAGTTGTTTAAGTTGTCTTCCTTCATTCTATCGTATTGTATAAAACTATTTTTAACATCATCCTCTGACGAAAGTGGAAGTGAGGGTCGTCAGATGGGACAATTGACTCCAGCCTGAGAATGGATGGTGGACGACTAACCGACGCTAGTTGGTCGACCATTGACCAGGCCAACGACTAGCCTAGAGGCTGGTCTTGGTCGGCTGGTTCAACTAAGTATTTGAATCGAAATTTAAAAATCGGACGGGATCCGTCGAGTGAGGTGGTTGTTTTTGAAAATCCAAAATGTTATAACATTTATAACTCCCCAATCAAATTATAAAAATCACTTGGCAACTTAGAGAAATTCCTGGTCCGACCCCTTGCGAGGTTGTTGTGTATAAAGACACTATGGATGGTTGTCTTTGATTCCCCATCCATCCCTTCTTTGTCTCTATTTTCAATGACTTACACATCACTACTAGCCAAATAAATCCTAACACTTGGAGAAAGGCATTGTACTTCTTATACATCTGCCTTAGCAAGGAAATCCATCTCTCAGTTACATCTTTAGGTGCGTCTTTGAGATGTAGAAACTAGCTTAGTATGGTGCCTTTGTATTCTTCACATCTAGAGTCTCATTACGATTTCCCAAATTTAAGAATTCCAACAGTAGGTGAAAGTCTTGATTCTTCTTTGTTCGACGATCTGAGGACCAACTCTCATTCAACACTAGTTGGAGGCTTCCTCAAATTTGTCTCTTCAATAGTCATGTAGAGCTTACACCTCTCTTAAGAGCACAAATCCAAAAATTGATCGATATACCATCTCTTGCACCTGACCTAAGGTTAGTTTTGATTATGAGGAATATGTTGATAGTGGGGATCAGTCAACCTACTGGTAGGCTCTCTTCCTTGTCCTTACATTTACACCTGTATATATTTTGATTTGCTATTTTTTGAGCCCGATGAACTCAATTGTGTGCATGCAGAAATGGGCTTTGATTTGGATGAAGTGTTGAACACATTGCCCGCACCGGAGAACGATGAGGAATTTATCCTTGTTGATGGTAGGGTTTTGCTATTTTGTTTTTAATTTCACACATGCGGGCACCTTCATTTGTTCTTATTTGAGTTTGATGGATTTTATCTTACATATGCAGACATGGAGTTCGACCTAGAGGAGACCATGGATTCTATGCCCGAGCACGGGTATGTGAGTGATGGTGATTTGTTTTCCGTTCCATTGAAGAGAAAGAAAATTGTCAATAAGGGACAATCTTATGTGCTTCGAGGAGACTTATGACATTTGGATGAGCCTGTTGAAGTTGTCCTACCGCCCAAGCCTAGAAGGGACCGCTCAAGTCGTGTTAGGTCCGAGAGCGAGGGCTCTCCTCTTCCAAACTTTGGGTTTCTACCACTCGAGGCTATCATGAGATGAGGATGCTTAGGTCTTTAGTTACGTCCACTCGTGCTAGAAGACTTTACAGGCGAAGTGCTGACGATGTAGAGAGGGCTTCACCAAGAGGGTAAACTTCCTACTATACTTCCTCTTTTATGTTTATGTCTATTCTCTCGAGCATGCCTAACAATTGCTTATCATTTTGGCTCTTCGCCTGTTAGGTTGTGGAATTACAGACTGGGCTTGTTGAGTTAAGTCGTTGTCAAACATTGGAGCTAAAAGCTCTTGCAGATGCAAAGAAGAATGAAGCTCTCCACTATAAGAAGAATGTTTCTTCTATGAAGAAGTCTCTCAAAACTTTAGAGGCTCAAGCTCGCGAGCATGAGACAGAAAATGATAACCTGTGATTTGTTTTGGCTTGAGCATTAGAAGAGGCAGTAGAACGATATAAGGGCTTCGACAGAGTATGCTAAGGACCTGGAGGCGTCCTTGGAGTAGAATAAATCATCCTCGGATTATACCAAGGCCTTACATTCATATGGGTGGGAGGCGAGGGTAGCGTCCATCTAATTGGCCAAGGAGTGGGTGGTTGCTGAGCACCCTTCTATCGATCCTTCGGATTTTGATAAGTTTCTAGCGCGGCGAGATAGCAAAGCCAATCAATTCAAGACATTCAGGCACACATCGCGAGACTGGAGTGGAGGGACTTCTCGTTGCTGATATTGTAGCATTTCCCATTGTTATTATTTTTGTCATTTAATTGCCTAGTGGTTTTTCCTGGTCCAGGGTGTGGACAGAAAATCACACTTTATTTTGAGTGTGGATATGATTTCTCATTGAACATTATTGTTGTTTAATTTTTCTCCATCTATCTTGTTATATAGACGCCACTTACTAATGTGTAAAAGTGAAGTTGTCTATTTTCGCACAACTTCTCTTATTCAATCGAGTAGTAGTTAGCGGGTGCAACAACTAGTGGGGGTGTGCCTAGCTACATAAGGGCCAATTGTCAAACGTCGACCATCATATGGCCGACAGGTGTGGGTCGATTGTTATGTGGTCAACCGGAAAATTTTGAACTATTTTTTTCCTCCAAAGTTCAAATACTATTTCATTTTCATTTTAGAATTATTTATTTTTCTTTCTCATTCATCTATGCCTCCATAAATTGACATAGAGTCGAGTCTTTCACTATATTATTAATATAATTTTTTATTTTTATATCTTACACAAATTATATATTTTCATTAATTATTAATTATGTTTATATTCTTCTTTTCTATGGAGCTCCGTCACAGAAAACAGAAAATTCATCAATTATCAATATCTATAATATTTTGTATATCTCTCTTTCTTCCATCTTTGTCTCGATGTCTTGTAAATAACTTTCTCCGCATCTCAATTAGTTCAAAGATATACACAGACATGTCTCATAACTAAGACACTAATATAGTCTGACGATGATGCTACTTCATAATAAAAATTATTATTTTTTATTTTTTTTGGTAAGGAAGGAAATGTTGCAGTTATGGAAGAATTCTATTGATGTGGTTGTAACAAAATCCTGCTGCTGCTCCTGTGAAATTTTAGCTTGTGCATGTAGTCCTAGTCGCATACTCTTCCATGGCATCTACTCTTTGTTGTATTCGTGCATTGCGATGATGTTTCATGATCCACGTGACTCGTGAGCAATATTAAGATTCTTATTTGTTTAGTACAGTGTATATATAAATGAATTTTATAGTGAATGCATAAACATTTCATCGACACCTATAGGTGCCAGCTTTAATGCAGACCGACTCTCCTTATTGAGGTAATTTGGACTTGAACCTCTTGAATCTCGGTTTCTGAAGTGGAAGGATTGGGGTTTGTAAGAATTGAAGATGGTGCAGACACACAGTTGCCTCTTGCCGTCAACTTTTGGGATTCCACATTGGTCCCTCAAAATCTTTGAAGTGATCTACCAATTGTTGCTTGTGGTAGTAAGAAAATTCTGCAGCTGTTCCGGTGAATTTTTAGCATTGTCCTAGTTTCATACACTGCTATGGCATCTATACATTGTTGTCAGCTAGTGAGCATTAAGATTATGTTACACGATCCATGTGAGCAATATTCAGATTCTTTCTATGTTTAGTTTATTGTATCTGTGAATGAATATTATAGTGAAATAGAGTTGTTGCGGTGTAAGATTCTCCCATGAGGTAATTTGGACTCGGAGCCATCTTAAATCTCAGCTTTTGAAGTGGAAGTATTGGGGCGCTGTAAGAACCGGAGATCGTGCTGGCACAGAACTGCCTCTTGCCCTTTGCCCCTTGCTTTATTCCTGAAATTTTGCAAGTAAATTTAAATGAGAATTTATAATTTCCAGGACTAAGGTGGTGTTTGAGTCCCATTATTTTTGAAGATAGTATTTTGTAATAGTAGATTAATGGAAAATGTGTGTTTAAAAAATATGAAAATGTTTTTGATTTGCGTGTAATATTATTTTAATAAAAAATGTTTGGTTGAAAAGAAGAAAGAGAAAGGATAATCAAGCATCATTATTTTAGCTTCTTCGCTTTGATGCTTCCTGTGTTCATATTTATATAGAATTGGTTGTTTGGATATACTTCAGGTTGACTCGTTTCTTACTGAAGTTTGCTGTTGGAACAACTCACTCATCATCGTTTTATTTCCTTCGTTGCTTTACTTTTCCCCTTTCCTTATTTTTCTATGGGGTGAGACTTGAGGAGGGGGTTCGTGAGAGTTTTATATAATCTTACTGTCGATGTTCTTGAAACGACACAGTTTTTTTACACAACATTTGTTTACCAGTGAATGGCTGGTTCCTGAATGAAGTTGCATATTTGAATGGGAAAAGCTTACAGTTCTTGATTTTTTAGATGTTTAAATTCAAGAATTATCAGTTTCCAGGCTGGGCTTAGGATTATTGGGGAAAGAATAAACATAAAGTGTTCCCTATGCAATATGAGGTTCAATTAGGCCATGTTTGGTACAAATTAAAATCAGATTTTAATCTAAATCAAAATCAAACAATCAATATTAACTACATCTTTCATGGGTCTCACAGCTTTTCAACCACACATTTCAAAAACTTCTATCACAATCTATTAAAAATCTAATTTTAATCCTTACCAAACACCCTCTTAATGGTTTAATATAGCTCAAAAAAGGCTGGAAAGTGAGTCAAGTGAATGCTGCTGAACTCTAGTGAATGTTTGGACTTGACCCACATGTTCCTTATTGGATCAGAACGTTTACTGGATCATGAAACATGGTTATAACAAAGGTTTTTTTACTTCCTATGCTCTAACTTATAAGCTCACCAAGTGTGATTTGTCTTTTATTTTTGTTAAAATGCCAGCTTATTTTGTGGGCTTATAAGCTAGATCATAAGCTCCGTTAAAAAATCTTGATCGTGTTAGATGCGCCCTAGGTCTCTATCTATCTTAGTAGCATTGTAATGATATGTTTAGTAAGCAAAATTGAGTGTTTGATAAAATTGAGGAAGAAACCTTATTTATCATATTATCCATTCATGTTGAATTCTGCATACTAAGTATGTTTGGTAAGGTGAATTGTACGGTAGTGGACAATACAAATAAAGAAAAGAAAGTTAGCGTGCTAAATGAAATTGAACATAGTGATGGACTTCACGTCTCGAATGTTTTTGTTTACTAAACGTGATCGAAGGAGTATTCTGGCCAAGTAGGTTCTTTTTATTCAAGTGTCTAAATTAGACTAGCAGTGGTCCAAGGGACGAACTAGATACAAAGTTGGAGACACGTAAATTTGGTAGAAAAGAGCAGTCAAATGAGGAACAAATTTCAGGATTCCCTCAATTAGGATCATAGGCCACTGCTTTTGTATGTATTAATTAACTATTTCTAAGTGCAAAATCACTTGTTCGTGGAATCCCTTTCTTTCAGATAACTATGTAACATTGATGGTGGTACTTGAAAATATTCCTTTCTAGAAGGATTTTTGTGAATTATCTCTTTAATTATGCTTCAATTGTCCACTTTTTAACAATCGTCAACCAATTTCTACATTAACGAATTGAGGATGGAACTTGGGCCTTCTTCCTACGCGTGGCAATTGCTTTGCCAGGCTTTCGACCATTGCAAAAAATTCTCCACTACTGCCTCTTTTAGAAGTTTGGACTGAGTCTTAGTCTTAGTGCGATCCATATGTCAATCCAAAATGAAATAGGTTATCTCGTAGTTCTTGAAAGTTAACATTTTCATTTTCAGCTTGTAGAAAGTTACATTTAGATTCTTTATTCCTTGTTAAATTCATAAGACAATTCTTATTTAGAAGATGAGGGAATATTGTGAAAAAAAAATTCTTTAATTTGAGATAAGCATATTTCCTACGTCTTAAGTTGTCTATCTTAGGCTATGGCTGGTTTGGAACACCATTCATTCCATCACATCAAGAATCCTTATCCTTAACTAAGCTGCAAATAGGCTCAGATTAAGATAGTTCCTGTCTTTTATAGATTCCTCAATAAATTGATCAAGCCGCATGTGTAAGTACATTTTTGTAGTAAGATGTGGATTCTGAATGGAGAGAACGTGAATTGTTCTAAAATTACGCATCTACTCGTCAATTTTCCATGGGTGTTGGTAGGGTTGTCAAACAAACTAGTCGAGCTTGACTCGTGTCCACAAACTAGGCCTAACCATCTTGTCTGTTTTCAAAAATTATTAAAACAAGTCAAAAAAGATTAGAGTCCACTCGATTCATGAAAAAAAAGAAGGTTTTTGGCTCATGCCCATGACTTGTATTAAAACGAGTTCCAGTTGTCCATGAATCGAACTAGGATGAGCCGATTCTAAGAGTAACTTGGTCCGTTTGCCACCCATAGAAGTTGGAAAAGGAGGGTCTTTTTATTTCTATTTTTGGTGTGAGAATCTTGTGCTACGGGATCCCACAAGGGCCATTAAGAAATATGATTCTTGTTCGTGTTAATACTCTTTTGATTTTTCGGACAAAAATGTTGGTATGCTAAAGGAATTTATCGTGTGCCAAGCAAAACCCCTCATTATATTTGTAGAAATCACGTAGATTTGACGTCGATTCTAATCATACTTTATCCAATCAAAAATTAAGAATCTTGATTTTGGAGATGTCTATAATAGCATCTTGGCATTCAATGCCTCAAGATCATTTAATTATTCTTGATTTATAGGTTAAGTTTTTGAAATTAACGGTTCTAAGATAATCTTTGGAACATAATGTGCAAGAGTCGGTATAGTTCAATCCAATTAACATAGAACGTGCCTTGCACGTGATATTTAAATACTGAAAATGGTCTTGAATTGTTGCAATAAATTCGATTATTTTAACTAGGGGTGGGCAAAAACACGGAAAATTGGACCAAACCAACCAAATCAAACCGACTCGAGTCGATTTGGGTTGGTTTGACATAATTAATTAGTTTGGTTTAGTTTTATTTTAAACAAAACCATGTTGGTTCGGTTTGGTCATGATTTAAA
>CAIGRO010092938.1:0-13892 GCA_903798355.1 Fraxinus baroniana | reverse complement strand
TAAATCTAAACTATTCAACAACTAAAAAAAAATAAAATTCGGGGACGCTGCCCCCGAACCCCCACCCCTTCAACTTTGGACCCTTCTACTTCGACGGGCTGGCTCCGTCCCTAATTTTGCCCCTACTCAAAATTAATCTAGGTCCGCCCATGCTGGCGAGCGGTGTCGATGAAGCGGTGTCGTAGTGGTTTAGATGGGTTTGTTAACAGCAAGAAGAAGCTGCAAAGGAGGATGATTCCTTGAAGCCCTACCGCGCTTTCAGCATGAGCGATGATAAAGAGAGACTTCGATCTGCCTTTCAGGTTAATTTGATTGAAGTTTTATATTTTTAATTTAATTTATTTATTTGATTTATGTGACTTCGAATTATTAAATTATGTGTGGTGAGAATTGACTGTGAAATTGTTTCTTTTTTCCATTCTGCGAGTGTTATGATAGACTCTGCTGGGCAGCAGAATTAGGGTTGTTGGTGCTCGCTTCAGTGTTTCCTGTTTTTGAAAGAAAAATTCAGACGGAGATTTAAGCGTTTTTGCTATTTATGAAGTGCAGAGGACGTGTTTATTGATACAAATGTTCATATATGTACTAAAATTGGATGAACACCAACAAAATCAAGGTTGCTTGAGGAATATATGGAGACGTAAGTGGAGGATAATTTTCTAAAAATGTTGCTACCTGTTCACGAAAATATATTTCAAATTAAAATCACTGCAAATGTATGATTCGTTAACAAGTAATAAAGTGGAATTGAGTCCAAGTATCGTCCATGAAGATTGATTTAGCCTATGTTTGACACCCATTTTGGGAGGAAAATTGGTTTTTGAATAGTGATTGATGGAAGAATGTGTGGTTAAAAAGTAAGGAGAATTTTTGGGTTTATGTGTAATTGAGAGAAATTGTTTTTTGAATAGTGATTGATGGAAGAATGTGTGGTTAAAAAGTAAGGAGAATTTTTGGGTTTATGTGTAATATTATTTTATTGATAGAATGTGTGGTTGAAATGAAGAAAGAGAAAAAGAATGAGAATGAAAAAAAAATGGGTGTCAAACACAGGCTTAGTTTAATTTTAATTATCACGACCTTAACCGAAACAAGAATAATGTGATGGGTTTGTTTGTGACAAAATTATAATTAAAATAAGCAACTAATGCAATTAAGAGTAAATTAACTAAAGTAAATGTAAATTATTCTAAATGCAACTTAATGTGTTTAATAAATGACAAACGCACTAGGATCCTGAATTCCCATGTAATAATCCTTTTTAACCTTAGTTTTACATGTTGACTATACGATTGAATTTTTGATCAATCAATGTTCCTATTTTATTTAACAATCTCTCCCGAGTAAGGTTAAACCTACTTTTATATATGACCCAACTATGAGGGTGTTTGGTAGAGATTAAAATCGAATTAAAATTGAAAAACTAGCCGTTATTGTTGACTTTTATTAGACGGGTGTGACCCAATAACGGCTATATTTTCAATTTTAATCGGATTTTAATCGCTCTCAAACAAGCCTTATATTTCTATGACGGATGTGAACAAATAAAAGTTCATGAATTTTAATGACACTTAAAGATTCACATAAAGTATAGCGGTATACTTCTATCCCTTATCGGACCCTACAACAATTTATTTATGTCGAACCTATTTTCCTTCTTTCGAATGTATAAAATAGACGTCAAGTCGTTCAACGCTATATTAGACACTATTATTTATTATTTAAATATATTTTTATTTTATTTATTTATTTATTTATTATTATTATTTTTATTTTTAGATTAAGTAAGTTATACAAACCCGATGAGTTGTTGAAAAGTAAGCCACAAAGACCCTAATTCTCCATATACTTACCCTCACCCCCAAACAAAAAGCTTACTTTGTCCCAATGTAAAAATAAATATACACAAAATAAAGTAGGAAATGATCAGAAACTTCCCGACGGTAGATGCGGATGGGTGGAGGAATCAGGCTAGCCGGACCAGCCTGATGAACTAGTGGTCCTGAAGGACTCGAAAGTCCTTACTATCTGGCTAACGTTTCGATCAATTGCCTCTGGTAGACTCCCAAAACGTAGCAGCTGCTCGTGTACTTGATAATATGCATACGTGATGGTTCTTTGATCATGCTGCATGCTGTCATCATTTTGCTGAAACCCTCGTACTTGCATACTCACTCTCTACAGTTCTCCCTCAATATTGATTTGCCTCCGCTGCATCGCCTCCAAAATATTGTTATGTTGCCAACAGACCGACCCAACTCCACCTGGGTTACTTGCATCTGAGCTAACTACCTAATTATGTGGGCTGCGCCGTGGATTGATCGATGCTGCCATCTCTCATATGAAAGTGAAAAGGTGGGATCCCAAATCAATTTTGTGCCCATGTGTTAGATGATAAAGTATGTGAGCCCTTTCTCCATTAAACCTACTTCACTAGGTTGTAGGATAGATGTTAGTGGAGACAAAGATACGAATGAGTCTCAACTTCGAGGTCAATTGATTATTCATGAATTGATCCGTACGAAGTGGCCTGCATCACCTCTACCGTATAGAAACGAGCAACCAATGCCATATTGGGCTCAGTAGGCAGTGGCTCTATATAAGTGCCGTTTAGCTCGTAATATCTGTCAATCACTGTTGGTCTGAATCGAATCCACTTGCTTCTTACCCATGTTTGGTTCATATGTGATGACTCGGCCCATTGTTAAAGTCATAACTTCAAGGCGAAGAACTCCCTTAGTAAGGTAGGATACGCTACATGAGGAGTCCCAACAACTTTGCCCCAACCACAGTGGTGAACAATCATTTCTAATAGACTTCCCTTAAAATCATCAATCATAACTCGTCTATCTTGGTAGAACTTTTTATCCTTTCACTTCCCTTCAAAATTTTCATGATTTTCAACATTTAAGAACCTTGGTATATCACCATCATCAAGATTCGCGCTTTCCTTCTGACGGCTGGTTGATGTCTCACCATCCTTAGACGTCCTTTTCTCTTGAACTGTGGCTTTCTTTTTGGTGGCATTTGTACCTACATATAAAAATAGAAAATATAAGTATAAGAGGTAATAAACATATAAGTAAGATAAAGTGGGGAATACCCCCAAATTATAAACTCTGTCAATTTTTATGTGCCAAAATATGAAACTCACGTCATGCTCAAGAAAATTTCATGATATAAGGTAAGATAATGTAGCTCACATTCCTTAAACAAACATAAAAGAGGTAAATTCATGTTTTTACCCAAAATGACCAAGGATTTTCACCATCGGAAAACGTCAAGAAAAAGTGAAATTTTCCTGAATGATCTTCGGGCATATGAAAGTGTATATGTTGATCTAACTCATGTTCAAACTTGAGGCCGATGGATGTTGTTTAGGTTAGACGTGGGAGGAATGAAGGTGGTGACGTGAGATGATTGGTGCCTAGGCAATGTCAAAGCGAAAGTGTGCCAATTGGAGTCTATGTGATTTCTATTTTCTAATGCAATTTCATAGAGCCTCAACACCAAAAACAATCTCAAATGTGTATCAATAAATCCAAATGCTAGATTTGCCCTAATTACACAAGAATCTCTATTGAGGCAAATTTTCACACACCTTGAAGACACCTAATTTTCCGTAAAATTGAAAGAAATCAAAGTGTGAATCAAAGCTCCATTTTTTTTTATCACAACACAATCCAATAAATCACACCTTATCTAATCCCATACTCCTCAATTTGAACTCTAATTTTGAAAAAAAGTAGTGGCAAAATAATGGAGAGTAAGGTAGTAGAGAGGAGGGAACCTTGAATTCCTTTGGCCTAGATGATGCACAAGGTAGAGAATTCACAATTTTGAAACAATTTAATGTGTCTTCATGATTGTAGAAGAAGAAATTAAGGTGAAATGGAAGAGATGTGCAAGTGTCGTAAGGTGTGGAGTCGTACAAGTGTCGCGATTTACTGTGTTTCTCATTTACAGACCGGTTGAATAAATTCTTTTTTCTTCGGTACACTGGGCGGTCGCCCAGTTTAATTTTTAAGGGCTTGCTGGCCCTTAACTGGTCCTACGCGAGCTCCTGACTGTTAGTTCAATTTCAGAGGGTAAGTGCAAATCTTGACAATGGTGATATACCAAGGTTTTTCAATGTTGAAAATCATGAAAATTTTGAAGGGAAGTGGAAGGATAAAAGTTTTACCAAGAGAGGAGAGTTGTGATTGATGATTTTCAGAGAAGATTATTAGAAAGGATGGTTCACCATTGTGGTTGGAACAAAGTTGTTGGGACTCCTCATGCAGCGTATCCTACCTTTGCGGGGAAGTTCTTCACATATGAACCAAACATGGGTAAGAGGTAAGTGGATTCGATTTAGACCAATAGTGATTAACAGATATTACGAGTTAAACCACACTCATATAGTGCCACTACCTACTGAGCCTGATACGACATTAGTTGCTTGATTTCTATACGGTAGAGGTCATGGCCACTTCGTACGGATCGATTCATGAATAATCAGTTGACCTCGGAGTTGAGATTCCTTCCTATCGTTGTCTCCACTAACATTCATCATACAACCCAGCAGAGCAAGTTTAATGGAGAAATGGCTCACCTTCTTTATCATCTAACACAAGGGCACAAAATTTATTCGAGATCCCACCTTTTCACTTTCATACGAGAGTTGGCAGCATCGATCGATCCGTGGTGCAGTATCATGTTTCCATGTCTTATTAGTGAGATCTGTTTAGCTGTCGGGGTTCCACTTTTATCCAATGAAGAAATTGCTACCTAGATACCCCAATCAGTAGAAGGACAATAGAAAATTCTGAATCTCAGCTTAGAGGGGGCAGAGAGAGTACATAATCCCGAGCAAGTTCATCCCCTATCGCAGAATGCTTTAGATGCCAACATAGCCCTCATAAGTAGATAGTTGGCTCAGTTACAGGTAACCCAGGTGGAGTTGGGTCGTTCTATTGATAACATAACAAATATTTTGTAGGTGATGCAGCGGAGACAAATCATTATTGAGGGAGAACTGCAGAGAGCGAGTATGCAAGCAAGAGGGTTTTAGCAAAATGCTGACAGCATGCGACATGATCAAAGA
This sequence comes from Fraxinus baroniana, assembly GCA_903798355.1. Lineage (NCBI taxonomy): Eukaryota > Viridiplantae > Streptophyta > Magnoliopsida > Lamiales > Oleaceae > Fraxinus > Fraxinus baroniana. The sequence goes on along the minus strand of CAIGRO010092938.1, from coordinate 8,806 downwards.
ACCATCACTTATGCATATGTGATCAGGTACACGAGCAGATGCTACATTTTGGGAGTCGACCGGAGGCAATTGATCGAAACATCAACCAGATAGTAAGGACTGTCGAGTCCTTCAGTACCACTAGTTCATCAGGCTAGTTGGACCAGCCCAATTCTTCTACTCATTCGCATCTACCCTCGGGGAGTTTCTGATCCCGTTCTCCTTTATTTTGTGTATATTTTTTTTTTACACTGGGGACAATATAAGCCTTTTGTTTGGAGGTGGGGGTAAGTATATGGAGAATTAGGATATTTGTGGCTTACTTTTCAACTATTTATTGGGTTTGTATAACTTAATCTAAAAAAATATAATAATAAAAAAATAAATATAAGTATATAAATAAATAATAGTGTCTAGTATAGCGTTGAACGACTTGCCGCCTATGACGATATTTGTTTGAATTGAGTACAACTTTAGCTAGAATTGGACAACATCGTGTCTTATGCTTTTAACTGAGTGTTTATCCATGTTAGATTTGTTTACTTGAGCACATAGCCATCATTGACTTATCACTTGTGTTGGAGCATGACTTGATTATGTGGATTTAATGGTTGATGTGTTGACCTAAGTTTGAATAAAATCCCCAAATCCTTTAATATCTTTGGTTTAACGTAAAAAAGAAAGTAGTTTGGGGGTGGGAAGGTTAGTGCTTGTGTTCATAGAAGTTTGATGATTTGGAGTTCTTGGATCAGATCTTTGGTCAAAGGAGTTTGAGTTAAGAAGCCTAAAGCTGGAACCGACCAATGTTAAAATTCAAATCCCATATCAAAAGAAAATGTGATACATCTTACACTTCTCTTCATAGCCTTTATAACTCGAGTTATTAAGTCTGTTGGGGTATTTAAAACCTGGTGTCCTATGGTTATCTAACTTGGGAGTTATCNTTAAGAAGCCTAAAGCTGGAACCGACCAATGTTAAAATTCAAATCCCATATCAAAAGAAAATGTGATACATCTTACACTTCTCTTCATAGCCTTTATAACTCGAGTTATTAAGTCTGTTGGGGTATTTAAAACCTGGTGTCCTATCGTTATCTAACTTGGGAGTTATCGGTCTAAACCTCGCTACAAGGGTCATTTAGAAAACTTAATGAAGAGAAGTATTGCACATAAGATGTCAAGAAGAAAAGAGCAGCAATCAAAATATATTCATAACGAAAGAAAAAAGGGATTTAGATTATTAAAAGTGAGAGGTGCCCGGTAAAGACTTCAAGATTTGAACTCTAGAAACTGACAGTGTGACTTTGAGAAATACTCACAATTTTCCTTCTAGAGATACAAGTATCTAATTATGTTCACTTTGTATGGAAAAATGCAATTTAAAGATTATTAGGAACCGACATGTGCAAAAAATACCTCGGGATTGGAGAGGAGCATAAAGAGTGATTTTGCACGAGCGGTGTGAGGAAAAATTTACCACACAAGGATTGAGATTATGATTAAATCGGTAACACTTAATTGGTTGTGCTCTAGTATGTGTGTGAGTTCAATATTGGCTAATCACACACTAAGTCTAGCATCGGATAAATAAATTTATTTTTGATGTTGTTTGGATATTTCTAAAGTGTTGTTTAAATTCGAACTTGAGGTATATGGTAAATCATGTAACGTTGAAATTGTTATTGGAGATTTGGTTAGGTTAGTGATATGGCTTATTTCCTATATTTTGTTGTGTTATGTTTTTTTCGAGAATTTGTTCACGAAAATATATTTCGAATTAAAGCCACTGCAAGTGTGATGTGTTTGTTTGTGACAAAAGTATAACTAAAATAAGCAACTTATGCAATTAAGAGTAAATTAACTAAGCTAAATGTAGATTATTCTAAATGCAACTTACTGTGTTTAATAAATGGCAAACATACTAGTATCCCGAATTCCCATGCAATAATCCCTTTTAAGCTTAGTTTAACAGGATCAAATTTTTTGACGAATCAATATTCTTATTTTATTTAACAATCTATCACGAGTAAGGTTAAACCTACTATTATATATGAACAAACTATATTTCTATGACAGATGTGAACATATAGAAGTGCATAAATTTTTATAAACACTAAAAGATTCATATAGAGCATAACGATATATTTCTATCCCCTATCGGACCTTTTGACAATTTATATGTCGAACATATTTCCCTTCTTTCGAATGCATAAAATATGCCACCACATTCATACAACTATCGTGCACAATAATTATGGTGAAAAGAAAATCATATAAATCATTCAATATCCAAAAATGTGTTTTTCAATGTCAAGCATGTAAAACTAAAGATTAAGAATTCATATTACATTGTTCATCGTTCTCCTAGCACAATAAAAAATAGCCTAACATGTTATGAAGAAGAAAGCAAAAGAAATATTGAAGAATCGATATCACTCAAATAAAGCTTGAATTGAAACTTCGGGTCTTGAAATCGATCTTCGTGTTTATTGCCTTCTTCTATACTCCCAAAATCTCTTAGAATGTGTTGTAATGCGTGGTGTTCAGTTTTGGACGGTCCTAGGTCTTTAAAAGACGTCTCAAAATTTGTTTCCATAAAAGTTTGAATCAAATTAGGAAACTAGAATTTTTTTTCCTATTTATCCTGGGCGGACGCCCAATATAAAATGGGCGCGGCTGCCCAAGCATAGAAAACGGCCCTTGTTATTGAAGTTTAGTGTCGGGCAGCTGCCCGACCAATATAACTGGGCGGCTGCCTAGTTATAAAAATTTTACGAATTTTTCTTGTAGCCATTTTCTTCATTCTTTCTTCCATCTTGGTCTTCCACATCAAATTACTTCAATTTTGGTGCTTCAACTATTACTCAGATGCATACTAGTGCCTAAACTTTCATCAATTGGTCAATTGATCCTCTTTCTTTTCCAATTGCTTAAAAATGAGTCCAAAACTGAAATAAGATAAAATTAATCTAAGTTAAGTAAAATCCAATACTAAAACGACACAAAAGTTTAGTAATATTGCCTGAATAAGTGCATAAAAATGCACTTATCACTACCTTATTTGTTTGTGGTCTCTGGATGTGAAAGGGGAGCTGAGGGATTATTTTTTTTTATTTTATTTTTTTTTCCGGAAATGGATTGTATTTTGAACACATTTTCTTACTGCCATTGGAATTTCTGTTGAATGTCAATGGTAGATTGGTGGTCCAACGGGTATTCGGGATACTTAGTTTTGGGAATATTCATGTTTGAGATATGGATAGTTTACTAGGAAGGTATATAAATTAACACATTCTATAAAGTCTTAGTTAAGATGCATTCCGTCAAATTTGTTTGCCTCTCGTAGATTCGTCTTATTTTGCATTAATAGTTACTTGTCAAGTAGATTTCACATGTCATCTTGAAGTTTTGTGCTGATGTTCAAAAATGCGGAATTCAGACTTGCTCAGAAAAATGTGGAGTCAATAGACTCAAACTCAAACTCGGTCGAGGTTTGACCGATCATATGCTCCAACTCGGACTTTTGCATATATAAGCATCAATCCATCCATAAAATTTGGAGTAAGGCTTTTATAGCTTGTTATTACGTGTGGGAAGCAATAAAAATCATGAAACATGAAATTAAATATTTGAAGAATTATAATGATATTCTCCATGATGCGACATGCCTATTCGTTTGGAGTAAATCAAGGAACTTACCATATGGCTTTGTGAATAATAACCCTATCCAATCATGCCATGTTAGAGGCCACACTACATTTGTATTTGTATCAGCTGTACGGCTCTCTGGGTGGTTCCACAACTATAATTAAATTCCAACTCAATACCCTCAACCGCGAAAGAAAGTTGCTAATCAAATTTCTCATTGTTAATCACTTGAACAGGGATGTTTTAAGTTTCATTGCTTACGACGTGCTATGAGAAGCTAATATGCAGGGACAGAGCTATAATGTCTCCGGTGAGGGCAGTTTCTCCAACAGGATTTGAAGAATGCTTTCATATGACTACCTCATCTACAGAACACTAGTTTCCTATTTGAACTTCTGGTTTCTTCCTTTCCTTGTTCCCTGTTGAAACCAGATTATATTGCCGTTTCTCACCATTTGATTTGCCATTGATCATGAGTGGGTCTGAAACACAAGGCCCCTGTATGAGCTACATTAAATTTTTCATTCTCATTCTTGTACTTATTTTCAACCACACATATTTCAATAAAATAATAGTTTTTATCACATCAATAATTTTTTCTTCCATCTACTATTCCAAAATACGTTCTTCCAAAATAACATCCATCAAACACACCCAAATTTTCTTCATAGTGTTCTTAGATGGAGAACCTCAGCCCATGGTAAATTGAAAAGATTCGTGTTTCACCCTCTGAAGACGTCAAAATCTCTCCCAGGGAAAAAAATCCAGGAAAAAAGTTACAATATTAAAAATATATAGATTTTGCTAAAATGTGGTGCTTCTGACTACTATATTAATAATAAAAACTTGGCTTAACGTCTGCTTGATTTGTGGTTTCGAATACGAGAGCTGACTTCTTTTTCAAACAATGAGATAATTGATAGTTGATAATTTGCTGAATGGATACGATTGCACACAATTCAATCATATTCATGCAAGTACAATCCTATGTGTAACAGGGAACCTATTCAAGCCTATGAGTGCCTATATGTTATTTAATATTCTACACATTCTAACTAAGATCATAATATAACGTTTTCAAAGTATAAAAACCGGTAGAGAAAAGTTGTAATGTGTGAAAATTTTCTTAACATCTTTAATATTTGGTGTTTACCTTGTTTAAAATTTTTATTCTTAGTTAAGTCATTCCCCCAATAAATTACATTGGTCTCTTTGTCCTTGCTAAGATGGCAATAGAAGTGCCTAGATTATGGTTATTGCTCTACCTGTATTGTCATGCATTACTCAATAAAGTGTAACTTTGAAGATTTTCAACAATTTATCGAACTTGGAAGGTTGCAAGTGGTTTGGGAGAGAAGAATTTTAAGATTTTTAAGGTTACAGACGATGGGACTCTCTTGGTGATGGAACCCAGTTGCAGTTTTCATTGAACCACAGTCAAGTTCTCTAAGTATTAAAAACCCAAGTTGACTTGGGCGGTTGGGCCTAGTTAGACCATGTCATGAACTGAGTTTCTAAACAAAACTTAGTTCTTCAGATTACAAGTGTTTCGCAAATTTCCAAAGCAGTTATAAAGACAAAAAAACATATTGGGTATGATGATACAATCCTAAAATGATATTTTATGCAGTGCACTAACTATGGTCGTTACTTGTTACTCCACTTTTCTGTGTGTGGGTTTTCGGTTCCCTTGGGTCTGGATCTTGTTTGAAGCATAAAGAATGAAGAAATTGCCGAACTATTTTTGGGATCCAGTATTTGATTACTTATTGTGTTTATTGGGAGCAAGCAGGTGTAGACGTGTTTTGTTGTATGATTATATGGTTATCCACATTTTATTTGGTGTTATTGCTTTAACTAGCAGTATTTATATTTTGACCTTATTATCCGAACTTCGCTGTTATGTCCACACATATTATCACTTTAACTTGGCACTCTTTGGATAGATATAATTTTGTTGTGATGGCTGATTAATATAACTTCTCATGATCCCAAGGGACATTGATTCATATTGTTTCGGTTTCTCGTGAAGAGGTCAAGAAATATTGATATAAGTTGTTTTTTGTCTTATATTAGTACTACTTTGCAGCACGTTTAGCATGAAGATTAGATAACAATGGACAGTATGAAGAAAGAAAATGGAGTTAACAACCATGTTTGCTCGTGTCTTGTAGTGTGCACCAAACATGCACTTGATGTTTACATCCTGTAAAATCTATACAGGTCCGCAACTCAGAGTTAAAAGTTAGCAGAAGTGAATTCCTGTTAAAATATTTTGTACGTGTACCTAAGGCGTTCCCTTTTCGTTTGCTATTTTCACCGGTTCTCCACATTTTTCAACACTGAAATTATATGATTTCATCAATTTCAACATGAGTAAAAAAGTCACTACGCATGGCTTCATCTTCATCAACTTTTCCCCTATGATAATATACAGGTTTCACCTCTTTTTTTGCTCATATTTTTGTTTAGGTTTGTCTGTTAGATAAGCTTAGCTCTTTTCTTTCTTTCTTTCCATTTTTTTTAGTCTAGGTATCAATATGTTTCTGTGTGTGCTGTCGTGAGACATCATTATTGAATCAGTTGGCAAACATGCACCAAACATCTTGTAAAATCCGATATCTTTTGCATATACATTTTCACAATTCTTCTATCTTTTGCTTCTCTACCAAAACTGCTCTCTATATTTCTCTCCCTGGTTCAGCCAAAGGTAAAATGGTGCACATTTTTTTTTTTTAATGTAGACTGAAAATTTTATACAAGGGAGAGTGGACGGGTGTACAAGAGTGTGGACATTTGTTGAGTGTGTATTTATATGAGAAACAACGAGAGATATTGAGAAATAGTAGTGGCGTGCACCAAACATGCACTAAACTTGTATTTGACGTTCACATCCTGCAAAGTCTTTTTTCTTTTGCATATAGGTAGGGGTGGACAAAATGACTAGACCAAACCGAGTTCGGTTAGGTTTTACAAAAAAAATAAATTAATGGTTCCGGTTCTTAAAATTGAGAACCATTTGGTTTTGATTTGGTTCTAATTCTAGAATCAAGAATCAAACTCAATATTTAAATTTTATTATTTTATATATATATTTGCAAGTTAGTGAATCACAATTCACACTAAAAGATTCAAAATTCAATTGAAAATCAAGACAAAAATGTCATGTACTTTCGATTTCTCTTTTCTCAATGTGGAGATTGAAGACCCTAATTCATTTTGGAGACCTATACCTTAATTCGTTTACATTTTCTCTCATTTTTAATTTATATACCAACTTTCATATGGAGATCAACAACTATCACCTACCGCCGCGCTCAGCTAACAAAGAATCAAACTCAATATTTAAATTTTATTATTTTATATATATTTGCAAATTAGTGAATCACAATTCCCACCAAAAACTTCAAAACTCAATTGAAAACTAGGACAAAAAGATTATGTACCTTCGATTTCTCATTTCTCAGTGGAGATTGAAGACACTTATTCATTTTGGAGATCTGGATGTTAATTTGTTTCTCATGTTCTCTCCTTTTTAATTTATACATTGACTCAAATGGAGATCAACAACTACTACCTACTGTCTACTGGTGTGCTCAACTATCATCGTTGCATGGATTTCTGAAATTGAAGCATTAACCTTTTATTCTTCTTCATCAAATGTTATTTTTTTTTTCTCGATCAGTAATGAAACTAGAACCAAACTGGAACCGATTTGGTTCCGGTTTGGTTTTATATCTTTAAAAAAACCATTTTGTTCCATTATTAAAAAAAAAACCATTGGTTCGTGATTCTTTTTCGTTCTCTTGGAACAAGAACCAATAGAACCATGTACACCCTTCCATATACGAGTACACAATTTTGAGTTAATAGAAGTTATTACAAGTGAATTCTGTCAAAATATATTTGTGCATATACTGGGTTCATTCCCTTTTTCTTCCACCATTCTTCAAATCTAAAATCATATAATTTCATCAATTCTAGCTTGAGTTAAAGAATCACTGCTCATGGCTTCACCTTCATCAACTACCCTCTTGATAATTTACCGTCTTCAAACCAAAAAGAGATTTTGTCCAAAAGTAATAATTGTTGTTCTACGTAGCTAACTGAATAATTATTTGATCTATTAACTAAACATGTCAGCGTCCACCTGGGTGAAAATAAATATCAGAGGAAACAAAAAAATGGGAAGAAAAAAAAAATTGAAAAAAAACTAACTAATGCTTTTGCCTTTCCAGCAACCCCCGCATATTCTACATATTATCCCCTTCGTTCACTCCGTTTTGGTTCTTTGTTTTTATTTTTATGGGGATTTTGGATAAGCGTTGTTGCTGCTCTTTATTTTTTTTCTAGCCTAGGTATACATATGTTTCCTTGTGTGCAACGGGGTGTTGAGACATCAAGATTGAATCAATTAGCAAATGGAGGGTTTTAGAAGGATCAAGACTAGTGGGGTATGATGAGGATTCTTTTGATGCCTGAAAAATTGATAAAGAAGTGGATAAGCTTTCTCCTAATGGTGATTTTGAAGACAATTTAGCCACCTATCATCATTTTATCTCTCAATCCATGCTCAACGAAAACTATGGCCAAGATTTGATGCAGTATCAACCAGGAGGTCGTGAGAGGTTTCTCCGAATGCAGCAGGTGAAAATGATGCAGATGCTGATGATGAGGACTGAAATGATTCAGAGGATGGTAAAGATGTTTCTGTCTGTGTGTCTGCTGCTGATGAAGGCTAACGAGAGCATGATGAAGAGGAACTTGATGGTAAAGTCGAAAGTGAAGGTGAGTCTGAGAATACGACCAATGGTGCACATAGTTTGAAATGTTTTTTGCTCACATGTGAACCTGGCATCTCTGTTGAGAGGCAGCGATGGAAATGATAGAAATCCACCATCTAGAGGTAGAAGTGTTATTGTTTTCACCGGTTATTTCAACATCTTCAACATTTTTAAATTCTAAAAATCATATTGATTTCATCAAGAAGAATCACTATTCATGGCTTCATCTTTTCTTTAACAGTTCCCACGATAATATATAGGCTTACAAACCAAAATTCCCATTTCCATGACTTTTAAGAGCATTTTACAGCAAACATGCACTTATTGTGCACCTAACTTGCACTTAGATGCAGGGGTGGATCCAGCACCAGGCCAGTCCCCGCGACCGCCCGTGC
>CAIGRO010092896.1:0-19420 GCA_903798355.1 Fraxinus baroniana | reverse complement strand
TGCAACTAGGCACAATTTTAGATTTCGGCCGAATGATGATGAGAGGGCACAAGCCATATGCAAAAAAGATAATTGTAAATTCAGGATTTGGGCATCCTTAAATAAGGCGATTGGTTGTGTACAAATAAAATCTAAGATTTCAAAGCATACATGTACGAGGGATAGAACTAATAGGCATTGTACTACTATGTATATAGTTGAGAGGTATTTGGAGACTTTCAAAGTTGATCTTGATTGGAAGACTAGATTGATTAAGAAGGCTGTGAAGGATGATTTGAAGTTGACAATCAGCGACGTTACTACTAGGACAGCTAGAAGATATGCTAGGATATTAATAAAGGGCTCTATTGAGCACCTGTTTGGCTTTGTTGTTGAAATTTTGAGAATCAATCCCGGTTCTGCATGTATGATTACCATGAATGTTGAAAAATTTCAAGGAATATATGTTTGTTTAGAAGCTTGCAAGTGAAAGTTCATGGAAAGTTGTAGGCAGCCTTTAGGACTAGATGTAAATTACTTGATAGGGACTTTTGGAGGTCAGATGCTCGTGGCAATGGCATTAGATGCCAACAATAGTATTTATCCTATAGCATATGCTATAATGGAGAGAGAAAATTTTACTACTTGGAGGTGGTTTATATGACATATGGGTGAAGATTGTAAATTATGAATAGCAGTGGGTGGACTTATATGACTAATAGGCAAAAAGGTTTACAGAATGTGATTGATGATTTAAATCCAGAGGTTGAACATCGATTTTCTATCAAACACATGTACACCAATTTCTTTAGAGCTGATTTTAAAGGTTTAACTCTAAAGGACTAGGGTTGCAAAGTCAACAACAATATCAGATTGGAAGTTCTCGATGGATGAAATTGAGAAGGTAAGTAAGGCTGTACATGGTTGTTAATGAAGAGGCACCCTAGTAAGTGGAATAAAGCACACTTTCTGACAAAGGTGAAGAGTGATATAGTCTTGAATTCTAAATATTCAACAATGTGGTGTTGGAGGATAGGGAGAAGTCCATATTGACCATGTTGATTGATGTATAAGCTTCAATAAAAGGATACAATGAAGGAGGGATAAAATGAGAAAAGACACAGGACCTTTGTGTCCTAAAATACAATAGAAACTAATGAAAAGCATCGAAATGGTTGAGGGGTTTGAGGTGGACAACTCAGGGGAGGCATAGTTTTATGTGACGTGTTCGAGTCGAGAATACGTTGTTGATTTGCCAAATAGGATGTGTGCGTGTAGGAGATGGGATTTAACATGGATTCGTTATGCTCATGCATTTTGTCGCTATTGTAGACAGATATGGTGAGCCTTGGAAGTATGTTCATTGATAAGTGCATTTTATCACTTATTTAAGGCATAAAATATGGAAATTTAATAGTAAATTATGTTTTGTAGGATAACATTGATGAATGTAGTGGATTCTAGGAGAAACAAGTGAAAAGGGACTAAAAGGGAAGAAAATTGAATTTTAGGGATGAAAGTGTAAATAGTCAAAAGATGACCCCAAAAGAAAAACGAAGATGAGGAAAATTCAAATACCAATTGAGAAAATGAATAAAGTGTTGGAAGATGTGAGAAAAGAGACCAAGAAACGAGAAAACGGAGTTTAAGGGCCAAAACATAAAAAATGAAAATTTACTTGAACTATGCTATAGCATGGTTCTTTGAGCCATGCAGTTGCATGGAGTGGTTCAAGGTTTTTCAGAGCTGAAATTGGTTGAACTATGTTGTAGCACGTGTTTGTACTAGGTTATGGCATCGTACATTTTCGGAGGAAAAATTATGGTTTCCTTATTTGAATAAAACTCTTATGGAAACAAAGTTGGGAACTTTTTTTAAGACTTCGGGCCGTCCATAATGAAGAAAACACACATTACAAAACATTCTAAGAGATTTTGGGAGCATAGAAGGAGACAAGAAACACGAAGATTGATACCAAGATTCCAAGATTCAATTCAAGCTTTATATGGGTCATGTCGATTTTTCAATATTTCTTTTGTTTTATTTCTCATAACATGTTAGGCTAGTTTTTCTGTTCTAGGAAAACGATGAACCATGTAATATGAGTTCTTAGTATTTAGTTTTACATACTTGACATTGAAAACATGTTTTTGCATATTGAATGATTTATATGATTTTCTTTTCTCTATAATTATTATAGATGGCAGTTATGTGAATGTGGTGAATGATTAGATTAGCCAATACTTGTTTATATGAAACTTGACATTCTTTGTGTACGATACTCAGGTTTTACACATTAAGTTGGTGATTTGGCTCGTTACTTAGAGAAGAGTTGAACATAGTAAGTTAAACCCGAATAACCTCTATTGTATTAATCCATAATCCATTTATAGAGTAGTTTGGAGATGGTTGAGATATTACAAGGGAATATTGAGATGAGTAGAGTTTCTATGCATGAATTTATCTTATGCGGATTGTCTAAAACCAATGAGACAAAGACAAGCTGAAAGTCTTAAGTTACTTGTTGGTTTCAGAGGTTTAATGTCTAAAAGAAAAGGGTTATAACACGAGTTTATGTGTGAATAAATCATCTTTTCAAGCCTGTAAAACCTGGTGTCCTATGGTCATCTGACTTGAGAATTATCAGCCTAAAACTCGCTATATGAGTTATATAGAAAGCAAATGAGAACATGTTTCGGAAAAAAAAAAGAAAAAAGAAAAACAATAATAGTTAAGAAAAAATACAATTACATTGATTAAGCTCCAAGACATTTGATTGATAGAACTATACCATTGATACGAGACAAGTGACTTAGTTTAGTTTTATAGGTTGAGACAATAAAAAAAATATAGGAGAATCTCGACTTGTTGAAGTGTGAACTTGTAATAGTAAGATCCATCCACACTAAGTGAGGGTAAGGAGTAGAATTAATTAAGTTCAACTTAAGATGCATCTCGAGAAAATTGAGTGCAAATAATAAGTTTAGGAGATGTGTATCTCTCGAGCGAAGAAATGAAATATTTCACTACTACGGGTCAGGAGTTGAGCCAATCACGAGCTTGATATGTTTACATGAGTTTACACACACACACACACACACATACACACACATCGAGTTATGTTTATAACATGTGGAGATTGATTTGATTTTGCTCTGTTGAAGCTGTTCATTATGTTGATTACTAAATTTCGATCATGAGACACGACAGGTTGTCAAACCATGTTGTGTAGGGAGTTAAACTACAGTTTGTTTGAGGACAAATAATCGTTAAAGTTTAAGGGATTTGACAAGTGCATTTTATACACTTATTTAGGGCACGAAATATGGACAATTGTTGGTAAATATATCAAAACATGGCTTAAATCTATATACATTATGTTTTGTAGGATAACATTGATGAACGTGGTGGAATTCAAGAGAAATAAGTGAAAAAAATGATAAAATGGAAGAAAATCAAAGGTTAGGGACCACAGTGCAAATAGTCAAAAGATGACTTGGAAGAAGAAACGAAGATTTGAAAGAATCAAAAACCAATTGAGCAAATTATTGAAGTGTTGGAAGAAGAAGAAGAAAATGTGAGAAAAGAGATCAAGAAACGAGAAAATGAAGTTCGGGGGCCAAAACGCAAAGAATGAAATTTTACTTGAACTATGCTATAGCATAGTTCTTTAAGCCATGCGGTTGCATGGAATGGTTCAGGGTTTTATGGAGTTGGAATTGGTTGAACTATGCTATAGCATGTGTTTGTACTATGCTATAACATAGTACATTTTTGGAGGAAAAATTTTGGTTTCCTTATTTTAATAAAACTCCTATGGATACAAGGTTGAGAATTTTTTAAGACCTAGGGTCGTCCATAATGAAGGGACCACGCATTACAACACATTTTAAGATCATTTGGGAGAATAGAAAGAAGCAAGAAACACGAAGATCGATTTCAAGATTCGAAGATCCAATTCAAGCTTTATATGGGTGATATCAAATCTTCAATATTTCTTTTATTTTCTTTCTTATAACATGTTAGACTAGTTTTCTTTGTGCTAGGAGAATGATGAACTGTGTAATATAAATTTTTAATCTTTAGTTTTACACACTTGACAATGAAAACACGTTTTGGATATTGAATGACTTATATGATTTCCTTTTCTCCACAATTATTGTGCATGGTAGTTATGTGAATGTTGTGACCTATTTTATGCATTCGAAAGATAGGAAATAGGTTCGACATATATAAATTGTCATAGGGTCTGATAAGGGATAAAAATATACCACTATACTCTATGTAAATCTTTAAGTGTTTATAAAAATTCATGCACTCTTATATGTTCGCATCCGTCATAAAAATATAGTCAGGTCATATACGAGAGTAGGTTTAACATTACTCTAGAGATATTATTAAATAAAATAGGAATATTGATTCGTCAAAATTCAAACATGTTGTCAACGTGTAACACTAAGGTTAAAAATGATTATTGCATTGGAATTCGGGGTCTTAGTGCATTTGTCATTTATTAAACACATTAATCTGCAGTTAGTTTAGTCAATTTACTCATAATTGCATAAGTAACTTATTTTAGTTGTAATTTTGTCACAAACAAACACATCATATTATTTTTGTTTTGATTAAGGTCGCGATAATTATAATTTAACTAAATCAATCTCTGTGGGATGATACTTGGACTCAATTCCAATTTATTACTTGTTAACGAATTGTACACTTGCGGTGATTTTAATTCAAAATATTTCGTGAACATCCATGAGTACTATAGAGTTGATACCTACCTTAGTTGTTATGAAAATATTATTAATCCTATAAATGGCTCAAAGTTGTGGCCTCCAGTTGATGCCCACCAATCACACCACTAGGTTGGTTTGTGCCCAAAAGGGGGATAAAAAACAAAAGAGAATAGGAAGACGATGTCATCAACTGTTCAGGCTCAAAGGAAAAAAAGTGAAAAAATAGGGAACTATACTCATGACTTTTAGTTACTTTGGAGGAACAGGACACAAAAAACGATACCATTAGAGGCCCGATGCACCACAAGAGGATTGTTTTCCTTTAAATAGTTCTAATTTTAAAGATTTCATATTTTTCCTTAGAATGATTAGTTTGCTTAAAATGATTATAATTATTTCACGTGTTTATTTATTTTAGGATTTGCTTGCTTGATGTGGAGCGCACAATTGAAGAAAGGTTAAGTCAGATTAATGACCGTAACTCAAGGGTAACCTAACATGTTTTGTGTTTTGCTATAGCATTGTCTTTTGTTTAATATGTATCCAAACTCATTAATGTTTGCTTGTTGGTTTTTCCATCTTTTCATAGGCAAAGCTAGTACCTAGGAGATCAAACAAAAGTTCAAGAAATGAAGCTCAACGACCTCGACCATCTGAGTTCTTTTTTCATGCCAACGCCTGGATTAGGGTTGACAAATGTTGCACAATATAAATGTGCTCTTTCACTTACTAAGCCAGGTTCTTCGATGACTAGGAAAGTTCTTACAATCAAGAGGTCATTCAAACTTCGTTTTTGTTTGGTTGCTTGGTTCAATAATTTGCGGGCCAAGATTCTACCGTCTACAACCTGAATTTGGACTTTCCCAACATTTTCAATTAGTTCCGCGATTTTCACGCTGATCCCGTACTCGGGTTCGGGTCAAAAGGCATGGAAACTGAATTATTAGTGCAAATCCCAACTGAAAATATCTCCCCTCCAAACTATGGTGGACGATTTGTAACATATTGAAATTCAAGAAAATGCACAGAAAGAAGGCAGCTGGAGAAAAGAACAGAAGTTTGGTAAGAGGCTTGGTGCCATTGTATCTCCAAGGAAAAGGACCCATGCAGCTACTCAATAGAACACCAATTTATTTTTAGTTCTTTACTTTAAAAGTTATGCCATATTTTGTAACAATCTAGTTGGTGTTGTAATGAGCTACTTAAATTTCTTTACTCTGCCATCTGAATGGAATGAATGAAAGCTTTTTTGATGTTATTTGCAACAAACTATTTGGTGTTGTATTGCATCCATTTAAACGTTAGATTGCATAACTTAAATGCAATGTGATGCATCAGAACTTTGCATCAGATTGCATTTAACCTATGTAATATGATGCATCAGAGTTCTAATGTATGCATCAAGTTGCATCATGATAGTTGATGCTTCAAATTGCATCAACTCATCAACTAGCAATTGTCATATAGCTGATGCTCTAGAGTGCAACAACAAGCATCTTAAGGTTTGGTGCAATTTTCATATACATAACACAATAAAAGATTAGCATTTAAAACTAAATCCTTAAATGCATGAAGGATTAAATTCCATTCCATTCATTTATAGCTTCAATACACATAAAACACAACCCACCAACATTCCTACTACAATACAGGAAAAAATGTTTAACATGGTGGCTCCAATCATGAAGACAATTATCCTACTATAGGGATGTAAATCAATTGATCAAGACATCTATGATAAAGAAGCACATGATCGATTATATCAGGCATGTTGGTGGCACCAATAATGAAGACACTTTTCTTTGCATTCATTTTATCCATTTCTGTAAGAATTTATTCAATTTCCCATCAGTAGCACCCCTAGCATCTCCCACTTTGCTTTCTTTCTGAAACAAAAAGAAAAAAAAATGAAAATGAAAACAACCCGAGTAAATAATCTGATAGAGTTTATTCTAGTATTGCTGATTATCAATCTCAAATTGGAGGGGATGACAAGTTGATACCAATCAATTTTCTTTCACTCATAAAGTTCAATATGTTATTCCAAACTCATGGATGCAACATGAAAGTGAAAAATAGACGTTCTCGCAATAAACCAGTCACCCAACCAAAAAAAATATTAGCTTTTGACACGAGACTAGATTATTGTTGTGAAAACTTGCAGCAATAAATAAATAAAATTAAAAGAATTCACTCAATTAACCAGCCTTTCTTTGGAGTGAAAATGCCAAGTGGAGTTTACTTTTCCTGTTGGATTTCGATACCCAATAAATTCGGGCTATGATGTTAAATCGATTTTGTTGAATTATATTTCATAGGCCTCGGCCGATGAGTGAAGTGTAATATCGACACCACAATCGAACAAACCCTTCCTACAACCTATTTGGGGCATTTGAAGTAGTCTAATTTCATTAGTGTTGGTTATAGCCTGACCCATTACCTTGGACGGATTGTGGGTCGATAACCCATTTATTTGGTACCTTTTGGGCCTTATTATTTCCTATTGGGCCTAACCCTAAAAGACTATATCCAACCTTTATATATGTGTACCCCATTTGTATTGTTATTTGGTGAGTATAGATTGATTGGGCAGTCGTGAGTTTAAAAAAGAGAAAAGAGACGGCCGATTGGCTTGGTGTTTTTTCCTTGGCTTTGTGCCATGTTCTTCTTCCTTTCTCTTAGTCTTTGTGGCTGGTTATTGTGCCTATAATATTCATCGCCCATTGTCCTTTATAAGTAGTCAAGAAAGCAACCAGATTGGGAAGATTGGTTGGGAGAGTTTGGTTGTGATTGTGGTGTCGATTATGTTTAAACTAAGCTCTATTTCTTGGTGGTTAGGAGAACAAAATCTAACATTTGGTATCAGAGCGAGGTTGGGTGGATTCCAAACCTTAAAATCGAGAAGAAATCGCTCAAAATTGTAGCTAAAAAGAAGCAGAAAATTCTGTTAAGTTCTTCTTCAATTTTGCCCGGACCTGTTTTTTGCATTTTTCGGTGAAACTAATGACCATTTGAAGTATCCGAGACCACCTGTGTGTTCAGCAGGTGGAGGAGCTTTTGGGTGACTGGCGTGTGAGGACGGCAGCGGTGCGTGAGGCCCATACGATACGTGTAGGCGAGTGGGAGAGATTCTGGCGATGTGGTCTTCAAACTGAATTTTACCAACGATGAGACGGACCCTGTGGTGTTATCTGATTTCAATTTCGGGCAATACGGTGAAAGTTGGATGATTTTGCCCTTCGAAGTCCCAATGTCGATTTTCGTTTTGTGCTGCCGTGGTTGCCGGAGATTTTAGAATGAATGGTGATGGTCCTAATGTGGTGAATTTGTAGCTCTCGATATTTACGGACCTTCAGACGTGCTCCGCTGGTATTGTGTTCTTTACCTTTTATTATTGCAGTTATTATTATCGTGTAGGGTAACGATTTATTTTTCGCATTAGAAGTCATCGTGTGGGGGTGATATTAGGATTTGGGTTACCATGAAGGGATAACCATTTGGGTTATTTGTTAATTATTTGCCTTAAATCCTTTGTGAATTAATTGTCAATTGAATTTTTCACTATTAGAATTACACGTGACCTTAGGAAAATTTACTTGACTATTCTGTATGAATTGTGTCGGTACTTGTGGTCGTTGTTGGTTGCATTTTGTGTTCTGTACATTTTTTTGTTAAATGATGACACATTATGAGTTGTGCTTTTTTAAAAGAAAAAACGTGATATTTTAATTTGGCAAAATAAAAATGTTTTTTTTTTCTTTCAAAAACATATGATGACAAATATAGGTCTAAGGTAACTGCGAAAAGTAAGATATGTTTTAACTGCAATAATTTGGACATGGTTGAAATAGACTGTCTTAGGAATGATAATAAAAGGAATTATGAGAAGAGTGGTGAGGCGAATTCTGTCTTTGGGTTGAGTGATGACCTGTGTGAGGTTTATTGAGGGTAAACCTTGTACTGTATATGCATATGCGTGTAATATTTTTTGCATGTGTGATCACTTAATTCTGTTGCATGATTATATGTTATATTTTAATGTATTTGATATGTGCATTGACATGAATTGGAGCAATCTTATTACTTTGTGTAATGTGTTTTCATGCATAGTGGGTTGAGATCTATGTCATGCTCTATTTTGCTCTATGAGTGGTGTGAGAGAGTGTAGTAGTGAAAAGTAAGATGGACAACCATTTTCTTCTTCATCTTTGTGAGCCTGTGTGGTTTGTGAGATTATGTGAGGCAACCTGTGAGGGTTATCTTCATTCTCTATGTGAGCCTCTTTTGTGAGTGTAGTAAAGTAACCAACTCTTTCTTCTATTTTCTTTGTTAGTGCCACCTCCACCCTTCCCTTTGTGGGATAAATTCTTTATGGGTTTTTGAGCATTGGTGTTGGAGTAACCTTGTGGTGTGTGGGTCAATTTTAAATTGAGCCCTAACCTTTTTGGTCGTAAAAGGTATTGATTTGCCATAGTGGATTTGGGATGCATTAGCAGTGTTTTGTATGTCTTTTGGTAAGGTAAAGTATAGATGCTTAGGGTACATTGGTGGTATTGTACCGTGGGATGTGGAGTGNATTATAATCAATTGATTAAATATAAATTATCATTCTAGTTTTCCAATAATTATAATGTGTACCATCAAACAAAGGAGGATGATTTGTAAAATGCCCCTCAATATTAAGATTAGCCATAACACAATATAGTGAAATCCTAAAAAAAAATGTGCACATAGTCTCTGATACCAATTGATAACTCAAGAATAACTAACCAAGAGGGGGGTGAATTGGTTTTTGAAACTTTTTCGTTAAACACACAAGTTTTAATATAATAAGCTAGCAAATAATAGAAGACGACTAAAACACAAATAAGCAAGTGGGATAACGTAATTTGCACAAAGTAGAAACGTTAAGTAAAAGGAATAGAGAGTGTAAACAATATAATTATGGAGGTTCGATATGATCTATGTCCCCTGTTACCAAGTTCTCCGGCACGAGCAATGCCTTTTTCACTATGTTGATTGACTTATGGTGCAACCCAACCCTTACAACGCTTTCGGTGACTTACAACCAAGGAGTATCGATCCTTTTACAACGTTGAGTGTTTCGGGACCTCAACACGACCCATAATTCAAAATAAGTTTACAAGTGAAGTCTTTTCTTCTCAATAGATGATGATTCCAAAATTGAGTACAAGAAGAGAAGTAGGCAAACACTTTAATGGATAGCAATGAATGAAGCTCAAGTGTTTCGTGTGTAAATCTTTGATGTATGATCTTTAGAGATTAGTTTTGATCAAAGATTTTCAAGAGCAAAATGATTTGATAATAAATGATATAAGAGATCAATGTTAGCTCAAGAAGTATCAAATTGAATGCTCAAAATTTGTTTTACAAATGGTAAGTGAGTTGGTATTTATAGCAGTTCAAAAATGCTTCTGTCCAACCGGACATTCGGTTCAGAACTGGATGACCTAACTTCCCATTTGAGCAACCCTGTCAGAACGGTAAAAAAACTGATCATTGCTGGCAAACGGAACATTCGGTTCGCCATCTGGACATTCGGATGACCAGAATTGGTCAAAATCATTTCCCTTTTTATTTTGTTTGCAACCAATGATATTTTTACTTGATTTTTCAAAGTAATTTTACTTTGATAGTGTCCAAGAAATAGGTTGTAAAAACTTCCCTTCGAAAAATAATTTTGAGCAAACATTTTTCGTCTCATAAATTTTGTCGTGTACGAGAAATACGTTACTTGAGCTCGCAAAGTGTCATTGCCAAAACATTTAAGTGTTTTACCTTTACAACCAAGCGAAGAGAAATCTAGTTACAAAGTCTTCGATAATTTGGCGCGAGTTCTCGATTTGTTACTTGATTTGAAATGACGTAAAACTTGTCTCCATGAGTGCTCGATCGATCTTCATTTGAGCTTCCTTGATTGACAACTTCTCGTTCAATGATTTTGACTCAATTTGCCAACATGTAAACAATTTAAAGATTAAATTAGAGATAAACATATTTTATTTGTTATAGTCAAGACATACGATTTGATCATAGGTCAATAGAGTGGCATTTGGATCACGAGTGGAGAGGTGATCAAATGTTGAAATCCTTTATCTAGAAGAGACCCTAATCAGGTGGAGTGTGAGAAAGACACTTTTATCACTTCTGTTAGGTGGAGACCTATTTCCCACATATGTTTTGAGAAGTGATGTGGTGATAGAGGATTATCCTAAGAACTTAGGATCTATAGATATTTACCAATTAGACATGGGTTGAGTGATTAGTCCAGTGAGCATAGTGGGTGATGAAGTGAGATATGTGTTCTTGAGGTGTAAGCAACATGGAATGGGATAGGATAAGTGTGGTGAGATCTTCTATGTAGGGTCATTTATGCATTTGTTGCAATGTATTAGCCTATTGATTGACTTGGTGTTAATATGTTGTTCTATGTGAACATGTTTGAAAAGATCTCTATTATCTTATATGATATCTCAATTTCATGTTTATTTGCTCTGACTGAATGCTGTGATTATCTGCTTCTACTTGGGTGTTCTAGATCTTAGCCCTAGTGAATATATGGAGCATGTATGATATGTGTTTCTGGTTCAAAACACGAGGTAAGATCTATGATACTATTTTATTGGTTACCTTGATTATACAAGTATAAACTGTGTGTTTTGGTTGCTTGATTGGGAATCAAGTGAAGATTTGTTGGGTTTTGATACCCAATAAATATGATGTTAAATCGATTTTTTTGGATTATACTTCATAAACCTCGGCCGATGAATGAAGAGAAATGTCGACACCACAATTGAACAAACTATTCCTACAACCTATTTAGGCCATTTAAAGTAGCTTAATTTCATTAGTCTTGCTCATGGCCAGACCCATTATCTTGGACGGCTTGTTGGTTGATAACCCATTTACTTGGTACCTTTTGGGCCTCATTATTTCCTATTGGGCCTAACCCTAAAAGCCTATATCCAACCTTTATATATGTGTACCCCATTACTATGGTGAGTATGAATTGATTGGGCAGCCAAGAGTATGAAAATTAGTGAAGAGAGGGTCGATTGGCTTGGTGCTTTCCCCTTAGCTTTATACCATCTTCTTCTTCATTTCTCTTAGCCTTTGTGGCTAGTTATTGCATCTATATATTCATTACCTATTTTCCTTTATGGGTAGTCAAGAAAGCAATTGGATTGGGAATATTAGTTGGAAGAGTTTGGTTGTGATTGTGGTGTCGATTAGGTTGAAACTGAGCTTGGTTTCTTGGCGGTTAGGAGCAAAAAATCTAACATTTCCACTTTCCAGTTCTTTCAAAATGCCATTTTTGCTTTGTTGTGGAGGCCTAGTGGAGCATCATATTCTACTTTCCATTTTATTCGAAATCTTGAGCTCCTTATTTACCATTTCTTCTTGCGAATATAGAAATCATACTACCAACTAATTAGCCTCTCTTTGGAGTCAATTGTGTGTGTGTGTGTGTGTGTATGTGTAGTTTTCGAACATCAAGTCTTCAACTAGGAGTTTGGTGACAGATTTTAGGGTTCTTCATGGATTTGGGGGGTGAGTTTGGGTTTTGTTAGGTATTTAATGTAATTGGCAATTCTGTGAACAAAAAGGACTAACGTTTATATGTTGTAAAAGTCAAGGAGCAGTGTGAAATTAGTGAAAGTTGTGATATTTCAGTTTTAGCGTTCGAGAATAGGAAAGAAGAAAAAACGTGTGAAATTTCGCTAGACTGTCGTCAAAGCTTGACTCGAGTGTCAGGAACAAAACCTTCATCGCCCGCCTGTTGCCTCACCTTCGCTCGAGTGACAACCTATCGTTCGACTGTCGCTTACCTCTAGCTCAAGCGACAATGTTATCCGGGAATTTTTAATTCATTTTTTAAAGGCTTTTTGTCCGGCCCATTCGTTTCCTAACCTACATATAACTATCCAAACGCCATAAAATGTGATTTCTAAGGTTGATCATTAAGATAACTCTTACCTTTTTATATTCTCTTCATCTTTTGAGATTTCATCCTTCATTCTTCATAGTGAATTGTTCTTGGTGGTGAGGAAAACATCAGATCTTAAATCCAAATACCAAACTGCTACTTTTTTCATATCTGTCAGAGTTTTTGAAGATCAATGGAATGTGTCTGGAGTTCCAGTCGTTGAAGAACGCAGTGTTCTTTGTACTTCCACACGAGATAGACAATTCCACAAAGCTAGGAGTTGCTGCAGGAGAGCGCAATCCAAGAGAGCT
Organism: Fraxinus baroniana; assembly: GCA_903798355.1. Classification (NCBI taxonomy): domain Eukaryota; kingdom Viridiplantae; phylum Streptophyta; class Magnoliopsida; order Lamiales; family Oleaceae; genus Fraxinus; species Fraxinus baroniana. Next base: position 6,443 of record CAIGRO010092896.1, on the reverse strand, counting down.
TTAGAAATTGCAGCTGAGAATTGGTACATGAGAAGATCGTTTATAGTGGATTGTTTACTTGCAAAGTGTCCGAAGTTTTCACCAGTTGGGTTTCTCCGTGATCAATTCTTGTGTTTATTTATTGTTTACACAATTGTGGTATTTCAACATAGGAAAAATTGAATTGCATGATTAACCATTTAAAAAATAATTAATTAGTGATTTGTTGCTGTTTAATTCTTATTTAATTTTAATTCTGCGTAATCACCTATTTACCCCCTATAGATGTTAGGGTTGAACTACGTATTTTCAATTGGTATCAGAGCCTTATTTCAATTCATGACCCTTAATAAATTCTAAATGAGTCAGTCGTTGTCCCTGCTTCCGTTTTTTAACAGAAGCAACTATACTTATTGCAAAGTTTGAAAAAGAGTTTTCATTAAAGTTTTGGATGAATGTATTTGGATTAGCATTCAAACTAGGTGGACTTTACCTTCAACAACTATTGCTGGTGTAGTTAGACCCACTTATATTTTACTCTGGACTAAAGATGACTTAGCTGAGTGTAACTGGAACAGTAAGGGAATTTATGCCCTATTCATGGTTGTGTCTTCTGAAGAGTTTATGAGAGTTTCGATGTAATAGACTGCTAAAGAAATTTGGGATATTTTAGAAACCATAAATAAGGGAACTAAAATGGTTAAAAAATTCTAAACTGTAGATGTTAACCTCTAGGTTTGAATAAATTAGAATGAAGGATGATGAATCGCTCAATGAATTCTATGCCAAGCTAAATGACATAGTTAATTCGAGTTTTAAGCTAGGTGAAAAGATTCTCGAGTCCATATTTTTCAGAAAACTCTTTATATCCGTACTTGAAAGGTTTAGACCTTAGTCACTGCGATTGAAGAAAGTAAGGACTTAGATGCAGTGAAAATTGAAGAACTCGTAGGATCCATTCAAACCTATGAACTCACCGTTTCTCAACCTTAAAAGGTTAAATCTATAGCCATGAATACTATTAGAAAAGAAGAGAGTGAATCTACTGATGCAGAGACAATTAGGGACGACGAAATAGATTATTTCGTGTAAAAATCTCAGAAAGTGATGAGGAATAAGATAAAGCCTCAAGAATGAAAAAATGAAGTCCCTAACAAATTCTCGAAAGATAGACATGAAAAGAATATGTCTAGGACTGCCAATAAGAAAACCTAATATGCTAGATGCTATGAGCGTAAGGGTTACGGTCACTATAGGAATGAATGTCTAATCTGAAATAGAGTTCGAATAAAGAAAGACGTAAGGCATTAGTAGTGACCTGGAGCGATGATGAATCAGATTCGAGATGAACAAAATTTCATGGCCTTCACATAAATAGCTACCATTGAATCTGATAAGGAGATTGATAAGGCTGAAGTGATAAACGAAATGAAAAATTCGAGGAAGAATCTGAGGATGAACCAGATATTCACGAATCTTATAGTGAACTATTTAAGGAGAGTCTTAAGATTTAAAAGATCAATAAAGCTGTTTTGAAAAATGTTAATGATCTTGAAAGAGAGAGAAAAACTCATAAGTGACCTTCAGGACTCTACCAAAAACCTAAGTGAGTTGAAACTTGTTAATGAAAACTTGGAAGCAAAAGTTAAATCCTTAACAAGTGGTCTTAAAAAACCTAACACTCAACTCCAATCATTCATGAGTAGTTCGCAGAAACTTGATAATCTGTTGGGGATGAACAAGCCTACTAGAAATAGGTATGATCTGGGTTACATTCATAATGGTAATACTACTGCTTGTACATCCAAGACCATGTTTGTCCTAGCCACTAACGAAGCTCGAAATACTATTTATCCTGAACCAAATGTCAAAAATATCTTAGGATCGAGGCCTACTAGACAATGTAGGGTCAATCGTCCTACATATTGGCGACAACCTCCGAGCAAGTTTGAACCTAGATTTATTCCCACTTGTCACCATTGTGGCGCGCTGGGACACACAAGACTTAGGTGTCGTAAACTTGTGAAGTAAAAGTTTAGATTTCACTAGTAAGGGTAACTTTCTCACCAATCAAGTTAGCCATTTAACTGAGGTGATGACTTGGTTAACAAAAATCACTTCTACTTCTGAAAAGGATTGGATTAAAAAGAAAGGCCTGGAAGGTCTCGAGAGTGATCATGCTCTTAAAGGTAAGAACATCCATATTTCGCCTTGATTCGGTTTTTAGGTGCATGCATGTGTAGTTCATTGAATCCATTTAGTTGTGCATGCATCGCACTTATTTATGTTTTGTTTTTATTTTGTTTTGTGCCTTTTTTTTTGGTATTGATTTAAAAAAAATGCTTTTGGGCTCTAGACATTTTATGATGCTCTTAAACATAGCATTCGTGACCAAGTTTGGATTCATTGTTCTATACAGTCATTTCCATTACTAGGTTCAGTTTAATGTGGTGTATTGAGTATAAGTTTCTTCATGTACAATCTGCACAACACACATTGTGATCTTGTGAGTTAATCTCGACCGCATGTGTGAGATTTGGGATGGCTGTCATCTGTTGGTAATGTGACTTTGAACGTGAATTGATCTAAATGACATTAGCTCATGATAAATCTCCCATGTGTTATTTAAAAATGAAATAAATAAATAAATAATATACATATATAATAGTTTTGTGTATATATATATAAGTTTTGTTCATCTTGTACTTTTGTTCGAAACCTATTTGACTCGAGTTATTAAGCATGATAGGTTCTCATAACTTGGTGCCTATGGTCGACTTGGGTTAATCGGCCTAAAACTCGTTATATGGGTCAATTCAGTCGTTTAATGGACAAGAGTCTGCACATAGCAATTTTTGAAAAAAAAAAAAAAGGATATAAAAATTATATGCTCAAATTCAGGAGGAGAAAAAAAAATATTTATGTAATTGAGCTCGTTTTCAGGTCCTAAAAATCTTATGGGTTTGACTTTTATCAGTAAGGAAAATACTTATTTAACAATGATGTTCCCATGTCCTTTCACATAAATTTAAGGTTTGGAGTTATGTTCACAAGAAAATAGTGGCACTTTACACGCATAAGTCGCTTATACACGTTATTCCATTTTGAACTTGATTGAGTACATGGGGAAGTTTTATTGCTAATATTGTACTTGAGAGCACATGCATGGTTGAGTTCATCTAGTCGTCAAGTGCTTAACATGTTTTAAATTTAAAAAAAAAGGTGCTATTTTTCTTAATTTTCAAAAATCTAGTGCTATTTTTGTCAAAGATTCTTCGCTAGGTTATTGATGAGCCACGCTCGAGCAATACAAGCAGAAACTGGATCACTTTCTTATCACTCGAGCGATAGCCTGTATATTTGAGTTTTAACGTTATTTTTCAAGGGTTTTACGCAAAATTTCACTATTTTCTTTCCATTTCTCTCAAAATTTCGCCCACCCATCTAAAATTTGTACTATCAATCACTAATTGAACATATAGCATCCATCATTTGGTAGATTTGAACATATTTTCATTCCATTTTCAACGGATTTTCAAGGTATTGCTTCAAAAACCTTTGTTTCTCGATTTTTCAGATTTATTTGGATGTTTTTGATTCTTTGCTTTAATTTGTTGCGTTATACTTCATGTTTTCTTGATTCTCATAGATTGTCCTCCTTTCCTACATCATTTTGCATCGAACTTTGGGGTTTTAGACTATTTTGGCGCAATTTGGGTGGTTTTATGTGTTCTTCACTCTATTTATTCATTTTTGCATTGTTAGTTGATAGTTGTTGCATTAGAATTAGTTAGTGGTTTTTGGTTTTGGTGGTTGAGAATGTGGTTGATGTGGTGGGTGATTTTAGCATGAATTTTGTTGTTTAGGATAGTCTTTGAGATTGTCTTGAGAATTGGAGTTGTCTTGTTTAGGATTATCATGTTACGGGTTGGAAATGTGTAGCTTGGTCTTCATTATGCACACAGGGCACATATGATCACTCGTGTCTTGGTTTGGTTATGTTTGGTATTACACCACGAGGTGACGTCACGTCACTGTGGCATGCCATCACGACACACGTCATGTCTTCACGTCATCTATGTCTAGGCATCATGGTATATCATTTTGCATTCATTCTAGGGCATGTTGCATTTTACCCTCTTTACCTCGTTTTATGTATGTTCATTCATCTCATGTATATCATGCTTTCTTATCTGTCATATTGACGTATTGATGTATTAATTCTACTCATTTTAGATGCTATCTAAGAGAGCTCATACTGTCGCTTCTACACCTAGTACCTCCACTTCTTTTAGAGAAAGTCGACCATTTGTCCCATGAGAAGAAAGAGAGTTGTTTTATCACTGGCTAAAGGAAAGTATTCGAACTGATGTGCAGGCCAACTTATGACAAACTCTAATGATCGCTATCAAATGGGCAAAATTATATAAAGCTCGCGATGTTGCTCAAAGAAGAACACCTATGTTGATGATAAGGCTTGCAATTAACACCACACAATTAGCTCGAAAACACAGTATAGTAAAGGTAGTCACTTTGTCAACTCCAAACGAATTAGCTAAGAGGCATCGGGTGGGATTTGTTGACCTATGGTTGACGTCTCATTTTGATTATCACAAACAAATTGTGTTTATTTCTAACAAGTTGATTTCAAGCGTCTATAGTGATTATTGTACAAGAATTTATTGTACAAGAATAAAATTGATGTCACGACATTCGAGGTCAATAAATTTACATTCAATGATTGACATGGAAACAAAATCGATCAATCGAGGCTATGAAGAATGATATTGAAAAACTCGCAAAAAGATGCCTCAACGCGAATCAAGACAAAGTTGAAGTATGGTCAAGCAATGCACGTCAAGATGTTCAAAACAAAGTATTTAGACTTTTCCAAATCATATGTAAAGGTAAAACAATTCAATACTTGGTAATGAATCGTTACGAGCTCAAAGTTTTGATTTTACGATCGAAAAATCACGACAAAGATGTTTTTACTCAAAAAATATGTTTTCAAAGGTAAAAATTGAAACACATATTTTTAATATGACAAATACTTTGAAAAACATTTTTAAACGTTCCTCAAATACCTACATTTGATAAAATTCAAAAACGAGGACGTTACGAGCCAAAAAGGGTGTACCAGACGTTCGATACGCATACCGGACGTCCAGTATAGCTTTTTGGCTCCAACGATCAAAATTTTAACTGTTCTGATTTTCTAACAAAATTGACTAATTGATCATTCGGTATATACTGAACATCTGGTACGGTATGTCCGGTACTGTAGAATTTTTGACCATTTGAGTGCTATAAATACCTCACTTATTCTTCATTTGCAACAACTTTTCTTGAGCATTAAAGTGAGGCTTTTATTGACCACGACCACCTTATTCTCTATCTTAGAAGATCAAAAGCATTAAATTCTTGAAAAAAATTTGAGTGATTAATTTTGTGAAAATCCTTATTTCTTCAAAAAGTTTTTCAACCCAAATCTTTGAGTTATACACATTGCCATCTATTGAAGTGTTTGCCTCTTCTCTTCTTGTTCTCAAATTTGAATCTATTGTTCGATAAGAAGAGAAGATTTCTCTTGTAAATTCATTTTGAATTGTGGGTCGTGTTGAGGTCTTGAAAAGCTCAACATTGTAAAAGGATCGATGATCTTTGGTTGTAAGTCATCGGAAGTTTTGTAAAGGGTTGGATTGCACTATAAGTCAATCAACATAGTAAAAAAGGTCTTGCTCATGCCGGAGAGCTTGGTTACGGGGGACGTAGATCATTGCATTGGATCAAACCTCCATATTATATCGTTTGCACTCTCTAACCCTTTTACTTAACATTTTTACTTTGTCCAAGTTTATATCATTTCATTTACGTGCTTACTTGTGTTTAGATTATTTATCCATCATTTGTGTGTTCATTAGATTAAAATCTTGAGTAATTAATGAAAAATTTTTAATAATCAATTCACCTCCCTCTTGGTTAGCCAATATTAGGCTTTCAATTGGTATCAGAGCTTGGTACTCACTCTTTAAAAATTTTACAATCTTGAGTTATGGCTAACACCGTATTTCAAAATCTTGAGGGGCATTCTACAAACCGACCTCCTTTCTTTGATGGCACACATTATAATTATTGGAAAGCTAGAATGATGATTTATGTTCAATCTATTGATTATAACATTTGGGAAATAATTGAATATGGTCCCTATGTGCCAACAAGACTATTAAGATAGATAGTAAACCCGATCAGAGTATTCCTAAATCAAGAGAGGAATATGATAAAGAAGAATAAAGAAAATTATCATTAAATGCTAAAGCCAAGAATTTGTTCTATTGTGCCCTAGATAGAAATGAATTCAATAGAATTAGTACATGTGATTCGGCTTATGGAATTTGACATTCTCTCGAAGTCACTCATGTTGGAACGAATAAAGTTAAAGAAACTAAAATAAATATGTTGGT
>CAIGRO010092889.1:0-12051 GCA_903798355.1 Fraxinus baroniana | reverse complement strand
CAGCCATGAATAGGGCATGAAGACCCTTGCTGTTCCAAGTACACTCATCCAAATTCATTTTGGTCCACAAGAAAATAGCAGTAGGTGTAACTACAACATCAACAGTTGTTGAAGGTATAGTCAATCCAGTTTGTACAGAATCCAAACACGTTCATCTAAAGTCTTAAGAAAAGCTCTCATTCGAAATTTTCAATAAGCATAATTGCTTCCGTCGAAAAACGAAGGCACAGACAATAACTAACTCATCTAGACTAATCAAATAAGGGCCAGGAATTAAAATAAGGCTCTGATACCAATTGAAAAATGTAAAGTTCGACCCTAACAATACCTAGAGGGTGTGAATAGATATTTAATGTGGAATTAAATAACAAATATGAATTAAACAGCAACAAGTCACTTTTAATTCTTATCTAGATGGTTAACCAAATAATCCAATTTTCCTTATGTTGAATTACCGCAGTTTGAATGTAATAAATAGTAAAACATAAAGCAGTAAAGAACAGAAGAATTGTTCACAGAGAAACCCAACTGGAAAAAACTCTGGGCGCTTTGCCAGTCAATCCACTATAAACGATTCAGCACTTGCAGTTTACCAGATTAGACAATGACACGAACTATCTGATCTCCTAATTGCAATTTCAACAGCTCTCCTAAATTCTGTGCTCCCCTGCACCAATTCCTGCTGTAATAACCAATGCTTTCCTGGAACTCCGCTATCCTGCAGTATTCCCTAGCTTGGTAGAATCGTCTATCTCCTGTGGATCACGAAGAACAACTCGTTCTTCACTGACTGGAACTCTAGTCCTTTTCCTTGATCTTTAGCACTCTCTGAAAGATGTATAGGAAGTAGAAGTTTGGTATTTGGATTAATCGTCTATCTCATGTGGATCACAAAGAACAACCCGTTCTTTACAGACTAGAACTCCAGTCGCCTTCCTTGATCTTCAACATTCTCTAACAGATATGTAGAAAATAGCAGTTTGGTATTTAGATGTTGGATTTGATATTTTTCTGACCAAAACACTCAAGTAAGATGAAAGTTGAAATAAGTAATCAGTAGATCTCTCACAGATGAAGCTCTCTCAATTATCAACAGTAAGAATTTCGTTCTGGATGTGTTCTGATATTTATAGATAGGTCAAGAAAACCATGGGCTAGGAAAAAAAGCCTTAAAATGCGAAAATAATATTTTTTGTATAAGGCTGTCGCTCGAGCAAGAGGCTAGCGACAGGGTGTCGCTCAAGCGAAGGAGAGGCGACGATCCAACGACGGTGTTTCTGTTTTTGTAGCTCGAGTCATAACCTGGAGACAATCCACCTAAAATCCGCGTTGTTTTCTCTTTTGTTCCAAACTCGAAACTCTAGTCCTATTCAACTAACTTTTGACCTATTTACACATTACTACTTGAACTTTCATCAACTATCAATTTAAATCCTTTTGTCTACAGAATAAGTCAATTACAAAATCAACTAAAACCTAACAAATATCAACAATGGTGCACAAAAAAGGGTGTACAAATGACATTAGGCTAAAATTATGTGTATTAAATCTTGAGGTACTAGAGTTTTTGTTGTTGTATAACTATAGTGTCATAAATAAGTTTTACCAGCAAGATAAAGTTTTCATCTTCTCGAATACATTAACAAAAATCATATATTACTCAAAAAGTCCAGTTTAAACATGAATTTGTCACTTCAGTCGAATAAAACTCAATCAAAGGAGATGTCTAACAACTATGAAATGAGCCTTCTACAGCCCCTTCATGAAAGCCGAAATTACAAAATATTCTCTTGCAAGCACCATCCATTCTATAAGAGTAATGCTATCTATCCGATCTAAGAAATCAAATCAAACTTTTCTATTCACTTGCACTTCTTCGCTCGAAATATTTCTACGGTGTTCGACTCATAACCTTACATTGTATTGGGTTTAAGGACGCCACTTATCTTCACATTGGTATGATATTGTCCACTTTGGGCCAAAGCTCTCATGGACTTACTTTTGGACTTTACCCAAAAGGCCTCATACCAATGGAGTATTGTCTTGTCCACTGGGCCTAAACCCTCATGGATTTGCTTTTGAGCTTTACCCCAAAAGATCTCATACCAATGGAGATATGGTCCTACACTTATAAACCCATCATATTTTCCATGTCTAGCCGATGTGGGACTTATTTTTACTCGCAACATGTTGTTCAAAAGTTGATGAAAAACAAAGAAAACCAGCAACAAAAATATCCAGTAAATGGAAGGTTTGAACACGATTATAAATCGTTGTCCTAAACGATATTTACCAAGATAGGGATAAGTGCTTGAAGGATTTCATTTGTAAATAGTCTGTAGTAATAATCAAAACCTTAATCCAAAGTTTGAATCAGGCAAACGAACTTTGAAAAGGAATCTAAGAACAAAATTATAGAAATTAGGTCCAATCTTTGATTTGGATACAGTGGTATAGATTTGACATTTAGGATATGTTTCAATCATGAAAACCACCCATATATATAGTACTCCAACAACCATGCATGAAAAGGTGAAAACAAACTAAGCCAAAAAGGTGTGAAACTTGATGAAAAGACAACATAATTTAAAATCCCAAACGGACAAAATTTGCACTAGGTGAGTGCCCATCACAAAATTGAGCAAGTGCCCAGTTCAACATTTTTACCTCTGTTTTGAATAACCAAGGTTGGGAAACTTTTTCGGCTACCTCTGTTTTTTATTCTCATTTTGCTTCATCTTAATTTTCTCATGGCTATCAACATTTAATCACTCAAAATCAATCCTCATTATATTGAAAAATATTCCAACAATCCCTCACGTATTCAAATATATAATGAGTTAATTCAAATTTAACGACACTTTTGCATAGTGTATGAATATCTTTCGATTTGAGTCCAATATTAGTGTAAATCTCACAAAGTAACACCAAAATTCTCGGTAGCATGAAAGCTTTAAACCTATTATTCCTTGTGATGGTCGAAGTGAAATTATATACACAAGCATCAAGTGTTGTAAGTTCTACAAAATCTCGTTTAGCGCTTTTATGGTTTTGCGCTTCTCATATTCATAAAATTTTAAGAAAAATATTTCAACTCTTTATTGAGGTGGCACCACCTCGAAATTTATATAGGTAAAACTCTTGTAGTATCTTTATCAATTTTAGAAATATTTGATTCACTGATATGAACTTCATTAAGAGTTATAGAAACTCAACCATTCGTTTCGTGACAATTGACACTTATAAGTGTTGAATCTATCACTTATCAAATGATTTGTTGTTACCTTTTGAACCCGAGGTATATCTATTAGTATAGTTAGGTAAGGTTGTCGTCATTTGTGGATTTAATTTCGGAGTTTTAACTTTATTCTATTAGTTGTAGTTCGCACTAATTCCCTTGTAAACGGTTTAGTAAACAGATACTTCACATAAATGAGTGAAATTATTCCATTTTTGATTAATTTCTTCACGTACCATTATACACATTATGTATGATCTAGCTAAAGTGGCTTGACTATCACGAAAAAATATTTCGAATAAAAGACACCGCAAATGTACGGTTCGTTAACAAGTAATAAAGTGAAAATTTTGAGTCTGAGTATCGTCCTACAAGGATTGATTAGTTCTACTTAGAATTATCTTAACCTTAACCAAGACAATAAAATGAAAGTGTTTGTTTTTAATGAATTTATAACTAAGTTGCTGATGCTGATTCAGATGCGATTATGAATGCTTTATCATGATTGAATGAAACTTATTTCAAATGCAAATTAAAGTTTTTCCAATATATGATGAATGTACTAGGATCACGAATACCTATGTAATAATATTTTTTAAACATAATTCTACACTTTGACGCACGATTGAAATATTGAAGAATCAATGCTTCTAAATTATTTAACAGTCTCTTCAAGTAAAGTCAAATATATTCTAATATGTGACGAGCCTATATTTCTATGACGAACGGTGACATACATTAATGCACGTGTTTTTGAGAGCACTTATTAATTCACATAGGTCATAGTGATATATTTTTATTCCCTATCAGACTCAATGATGATTTATACCATGTTGAACCTATTCATCTTCTTTCAAATGCATGAAATAAGCTATCATACTCACATAATTACGTATACAATAATTATAGAGAAAAAAATCATATAAACCATTCAAACATCCCAAAAATGTGTTTCGATGTCAAAGATGTAAAATTAAAAATTATATTACATAGTTCATCTAACCCTAGTACAAAATTAACCTAGCCTAGTATAGTGGAAAGAAGAGAATCGGAAAAATAAAAATAAAAAAGAACGACATCACAAATTCAATTCTTGTGTTTGATCTTCGCATCGTGGTGTTGCTCTTCTCGTTTCTACCTCTTTTCTTCTCTCAAAACTCTTATGAATCTCCTCCCCGTGTATTGGATAGCTCTAGGTTTAAATACGTGATCATGATATTGTTTCCACAAGTCATTATATCAAATAAGGAAATCATAAATTCACGTCCAAAAAATTAACTATGCGACCATATAGTGCACCTCTGTGTGACCGCATAGTGTAGTCGAAATGGCATCTGAAATTGTATGAATGGACCTATGCGACCGTATAGTAGTGACAAGTTTCAAGTTCTTGCATTTTGGTCCTCGAATTTCGTTTTGCCAATCTCGACCTCTTTCCCCTGTCTTCTTCTTCCAATATTTCATTCCAATACTCAGTTGGTCATCGACATCTTCACATCACCAACTCCTCTTCCATGACATCTTTCGAATATTTGCAACTTGATCCCTAAACTTTGTTTTTTCTTTCGTTTAAGTCATTTTCCCCTTGTTTCTCATATTTTCCACCACATTTATCACATTGTCCTGCAACACACAATTTACATAGAATTAAGCTGTATTTCAATATATTTATCAACAAGTGTCCGTATTTATAGCATGAAATAAGTGTGTAAAACGCACTTATCAACTCCCTAAACTTGAACTATTGTTTGTACTCAAACAAAATTGTAACTTAACTCTACATAAAAACGTGTTTTGACAACATGCTGTATCTCAGGATTGGAACTTAGTAATTAACAAAGTGAACAACTTCAACAGTGTACAATCAAATCAATCTCCACCTGTTAAAAAGTCAGTTGTACACCTGCCTTGTTGTAGCGCCTTATAGCCTGCAACATGGCAGTTGTAGCTGCTTCTACAGCTGCTTGTTCGACGCAGCTATGTGTAGCCTTTTGTTACAATCTTAAAGCATGTCAAAATTCAAAATTCAAATTCGGATGAAATGGATTTTCTTTTTTACTATAAATATAAGGTAAAACTTTTTTATATAAATTTACTTCAATCAATTTTAACTTACTACTTTCTAGTTTCAACTTCAATTTTCAATTTCTTTACTTTAATATTCAATTTTTTTTACACTAATATCCAGTAAATTTTGCTATAATAGTCATAGATGGATTTTACTAATGTTGAGATTAATAAATTTAAGTGTAGTTCGAGTAAATTGCATAAATTTAAAATTCTTTATAAAAAATTAGATTTTTCACGAACTAAAAAAAAACAGTGAGCTAAAGCTTGAGTCAAAAGGTCAGGTCGAGCCTATACTTTATGGCCGAGCAAAAGCTTGACTCGGCTCGAGCCAAAAAAAGTCCGAACCATTTTTACTCGAGTCGATCTTGAGCTTCAAGTTTCAGCTCGCGAGTCAGCTCAACTCGACTCGTTGACATCCCTAGAATCAACACATAATTCATGTTTATTATATTCTATATTTTCACGTGAAATCATTTCAATTTTATCATTCTTTTTAAAGTATCCAATATGTCCTAATATATAATGTATCAAAGAATTAGACTCAACAACATAATTCAAATTTGTAATTTATTGATATTATTGTCAATAGTACAAAGTTTGACAATTCCATTATTAAAATAGCATTTTCCAACAAATACGTCATTTCAGGAAAGTATAAGTTTGCCCAACTTATATGTGGATTTATTTCTGGTTTTCCCAATAAGTCATCGCTTACGAAATTTTTATTCATATCCTATACATGAAAGACATTTATCAATGCCATATTCTTTCTTGATGTGAATTGTAAATATAGGCTTCCTTTGCCAAAAACTTTTGATTGAACTTCATTCCTCATTTGAATGTATTTCTCATCCACTTCTTGATAGATTTTGAGAAATGATCTATCATAGCACACATGTATGGTGGCACAAGTATCATACCACCATTTTTGAATCTTTCTTTTAACCGAATTCACAATGCTCACTGTAGCCAATGATGTTGTCAATAGAGTTTACTTCGCCTACTTGCGTTGGTTGTTTGTGATTTCTACAATCACAAGAATAATGTCTAGATTTGTCACACACATAACAAGAAACTTTGTAACACATCTTTTTTTTCTTCATTGGGGTTTGAGGATTTCCTCTTCTTGGAATCCTTGTTGTATTTGTTTGGTTGATCTACGATATAGACCTTGGAAGTATCCTCATGAGAATGTTCATTCCCAACTCGTGCCCTTGACTCTTCCTCAATTTGAAGATGTTTTTTACTCTCTTCCAAAGAATAATCTTGGGAATAGTGAAGGATTTTTCTTCCTATAACATTTTCACGAAGATGACGATTTCACAAACTTGGAAGGTTTTGGGAAGATCGATCTTCTCAGCCTTCATTTTATTGACAAGATTTGCAACTCATGGACCTATCCTAATAAAGGTAAGTTATCCAAAATTTTGAAATCAAAATACTTGATAATAAGAAACTTTTTGGTACCTTCCTCCTCGACCTTGTATTTATTTTTCAACAATTCTCATATTTCTTTTTGTCGAGGTGTTATTTGTATAGAGATTATAGAAGCAATCAGGGAGAGTGTTCAGAATGTGTTATCTACATATCAATTCATCTTCTTCTCTTTTCTTTCGTTCTGTCTTTATTTCGTTGGTGTCATTCAAGGTTGGTTCCAACATTGGTGTCAAGTTTGGATCCAAAATGTAGAAAATCTTCAATTTCGTAAAAAGAAACTTCAATTTATCCTTCCATCTTATAAAGTTCGTCCCAGTCGAATCGTCAAGCCTCACAAGGTCTTGATTCATCATATTTATCATAGTCATGGTTGTCTCGTTCTCTATGTTGAGAATATCGTTTGAAATTGTTGTTTAAAAGTTGATGAAGAGAGAACCAGAAATAAGAATAATCCACCAAATAGAAGGTTTGAATAGGATTATGAACCGCTGTCCTCAAACGATATTTGCCAATATCGGGATAAGTTTTTGAAGGCTTTCAATTGCACATAGCTTGTAGGAGTAATCAAAACCTTAATCCGAAGTTTGAATCTAGCAAACAAACTTGTTAAAGGAACTTAAGAACAAACAATGGTAAAGATTTGATGTTTAGGATATGTTTTTAATCACAAAAATCACCCATATATAAAATACTCCAACAACCATTCACAAAAAGGTGCAAAACCAAGCCAAAAAGGTGTAAAACTTGACGGAAAGACACTATAATTCAAAATCTCAACGGAAAAGATTTTGCACTATGCGAGCGGCGGATGCCCAAAATGGATGCAAAGGCGTAGGCTCAGGATTGGTTTGTTTACGGTCAAAACTCACGAGCTCAGCAAAACAGACCTTCTTCTGAAGCAATTTGACAAGCCTCACCGCGTTGATTTCTTGATCACCAATCACTGTTATAATGTTCCTCTCCTCTCCCTCCAACGCCATTGACTTAAATCCTACAAATAATGTTGATGAGACAGTATATGATTATTAAGGGTATAATCCAACGTCTAGAGAAGATGAAAACAATGATCAATATTAGAGGGTTTGATATTACACACAGAAACAAACAAACGGTTTATATTACACACAGAAGGATTTAACTTACCCGGGATGCTTACTACGATCTTCATGGCTTTTATTCTAATCCTGTTAGCTTGATCAAACTCTTCGTCCTTACAGCACACGAACTTCGACAACATTTCAACGATTCCTCCTTGACAGCAAGAGTTTTGGCGATTCGGGGAGACCTCAATGACTACCTCATGCTGATGAGGAACAACATTGAAGGAGCGAATTAATATACATATAAGAAGGTGCAAGCTAGAATTTTTTTTTTTTTTTTTTACATGTCAATTTTGTGTGAATGTGTCAGGATGTTTGTACATACCGTCATCCTTCCGTTGATTGTGTGGACAGTGGATGCAGGGAACAATTTCCTTTGTGAAGTTCAACGTAGAGAAAATGAGTGACATCTTTCCTATATATATACTTGTGGAAAAAATGCAAAAAAATTCTCTGATCGTTGGTTTTAATTAAATGTTCCAAGACTGATGAGAAGACGAGACTAATTAATAATTAAGCATCTACCAAACTTGTAAAGAAATTATAAAAAAACTCAATACCTTGGAAACCGTCGTACCCACCAAAGGGGAACAAGTAATTTTTTTTTTTTTTAATTAAAAATCTCGTACATGAACAAATTTCATAAATAAGCTAGCCATAGAGATTTAAATTGAAAATTTTAGTTATTGAAAGATCATATAAACTATTTTCTCTAAAATTTTAAAACAATATTAAGAACCTGATACGCATACTATAAATTGTAGTACTTGTAATGCGATTTTAGTAATCTATATTAGCACATCGTTTTTCAATTATTTCCATAAATACCGATATTCAAATTAAAAAAAAAAAATTCTAATAATTCCTAATTCTCGTATAACTAAAACCTCCGGAACTACAAAAATCTTTAGTTAGAATGTGATTCCAACTCAAACCTTTTGAGTGAGGTTTTCAGAAGAGGAGTTCATTGGAGAAAATGGTACGATGAAAGTTGTAAGCTATGTTTGAGAAACTTATAGTCTATCGTTTACATCTATGGTAGAATCAGTCAAGGGGTTCAAGACACAATTGTTTACCCTATGGTAGATCTCAAAATCAAAGAATATTATTTATTTAACAAATGCTCGAAATCAATCTTAAATTTTATATTATTTTAATGTTTCGATCAACATTTGACATTCATGATTAAATCTTATTAATCTTAAAATGTTAAAATTGAAGAACGTTGTTGGTAACCAAAAATTAATATTTTTATTTAATTAAATAACACTAAATAACTTTGTTTTCTTGAAGGGTGACAAGAACTCCATCTTTACTTTGCAAAACATAAAATAAATAATTTAAACAAGTTTCAAAATATTATTATATGGAAGAATCATCAATATATTATGGCCAAATAACTAATATCAGTATTCCAACCTCAGATTTTAGACAACTTTTGATGAGAAATCCGTTACGTATTATATTCTTCGCTACGTATTATATTCTTCGCTAATTTAATGGAAATTATCCATTATCCTCTACGTTTTTTTTTCGTGGTGAAGGATTGAAACCTCATATTGTTGTATTCTAAAACACATTGAAGAAATATTGTTGATAAATTCTTTAACTATATGAGTTCTGGATGTTATCGGTCTTACTATTTTTTTGTTAAATCTATAATAGTTTCAAGCTTCAATGCTTGGCGGTCAAGAGAGGAAAATGTCTTTTAACTGAGAAAAGAAATTCCACTTTAGAAAAAAATAATTAGATGAATAAAAAAGACTTTGAATTATAACAAGGGTTTCTCTCATCGAAAAATTCTATATTCGTGATCATTGATTAGACATATCTTCAAGTATTTACATATAACTACCACGAGCGTTTACATTTAACTACTAATTAATCAACCTAACAACTCCTTTAAGTGTCAACATAACTTCATTACTCTATCCCACAAATGCATAATTAATGTGGAAAAGCTGTAAAAGTGATCAGAAAGACACCCAACATAATTTTTAAGAGGTCGACAATTCAATATTGATACTTTTTATTGGCGTGTCGATCAAATCAACTAGAAGGGAATGTGGCAAAATGATGCCAAACAACCCATTGAGCTGGATTTTTTGATTGACTAGTTGATTGCCATATTTTATATGGTGCGAAAACGTGTTTTGTGAAATGCTTAAAGCCTTACCTTTTAGAGACGGACGCTCCTGATGTCGCCAAGTTTCATCTCCAAGCCCGTTGGATTGAGGACATTTGGGTGACTCATATAAAAGGGCTTCCTAGGGTTTGCACTGTGTAATTTTTGGTTTCATATATTTTCTCTTTTTCTGTTTTGCTGCGCCATTCGAGTTTTCTCTCTTTTTCTCTGTAGAAATCAAAACTCTCATTTTATTTCATTCTCTCTCAAATGTTGTAATTTTGAGTGATTCCATTTGAGGTGAGTGGTTTGTTCTTGTGTGAACTGTTGTTTGAGTGAAGGGAGAATTATTTGTGATATACGGGTTTGGTCTGAGTGTACAAACCTTATAATCTTCACTTTGGTTGTGATTTCGTTCGAATGGTGGTTGTTCTTCAGTGGCTGAGGCACCGATCGATTGTTTTTGGCTTGAGGGCTTTGGTTAATAAAATCACTTTACTCTTCAGTTTATTTTTGTTGGATTTACAATTTATATTTTTTTGTTCTTGAGCTAATACTTTGTGAATCTCCTCCTAACATAACTATTGAGGATTGGTAGTTCGACATTGTATCAACTCGTCACATTTGTATAGATAAGGGTGCGTTTTTTGAATAATAGAAGTTGGATCTTGATGAACAACTCTACAAAGGCAACTCAACAACTTCCAAGATTGAATAAATTGAAGAAGTGATTTTGAAATTCACGTTTGGGAAGGGATAAAAGTTCAAGAATTTGATTTCTGGTACCATTCTTAGTAAGAAAGATTTCAAAAATGGTCTTTTAACTTAAACGAAGTCGTACTTATTAATAAGGAGGCATGAGTGAAGGAAAGGGTATTTACTTGATGGTTTGTACAAGGCCATTGTTTATAATAAGTCCAAATTTATGTACACGTACATTATAAATAAATTGATTATTGTTTTTATTTGTTTGCGTCTTTAGTTTTATGGAACAATAAATTAGGATATATTAATCGTGTTTTCTTAAGAGAAGTTTAGGCCTTATACCTAAACTTAAAAACACAAAATAAACACAAATGTTAGATTCCTTTTGAAGCTAAGTTTGCGAAGAAACATTTTAGTTCAATTGAAAGAAGTAGCAAACATTTAAGTTGAATTTGTTGAAAGATGAGTTGTTGAAAAATATTTTATCACATTTATGAATAATTAGTATCGTTATGTATACTTATTAATAATAAAGACTAGGGTTTGTACACATTTGTAAGTTATAATAATGAAGTTGAAAGTCAATTGGGAAAGCCAATCAAAGTATTGATATTCGATAGAAGCGGTGAATATATATGATTTGTTAGCTTTTGATGAATTATATGTTAAGTTTGATATTTTCACTACAACATAATTATTATTTTGTGACGAGATATTTTGCGATATACAAAAAAGTAGCGCGACACATTTTTTAAGTTTGTTGCAATAGAACCTGTTCTTCATATCTGTTGAGGAATGAGAAACTTGATATCTAAGGGTTATACTCTGCCTTTGCAAAATCCTTACTCTATTAAAAGAGCCAATAACAGATCACTGTTCATTTATGCACACTCCATTTCACACGTAAACTGGATTTTTCCTGTTTATTATCTGGTTTTGCAATTAATGCTTATTAATGTTTGAGCTGATTTTTGTATTCAAAGCCACAATTGTTGACTATTGAATGCCTCCTAAACCGACCTATGTAAATATCTGCCTTTCACAATCTCTTCTCTAAGGAAAAAAAAAAAAAGAGTTCTCTGTTCTTGTGCAAAAAACATTGACGTCGCTAAAAAATTCCTGAGGCATCAAAAATTTAGTAAGTTCGCTTAGCCTGTTTGATATCTTTGAATTTGTTCTATTTTTCATCAACCAAATCAAGTCTCCAGTAAATAAATTTCCTCCTGCTTCAAATAAGGAGCAAAAAAATTCAGATTAGTGTTTAGCCAGAGTACATTTGAGCGACTGAATTGGAAGTTCGTTTTTCAATTTTCCGACGCTCCGAATGTTTTGTCCATGCCTCCGAAATATTAAAAATTTAGTAAGTTCACTTAGCC
>CAIGRO010092870.1:0-15721 GCA_903798355.1 Fraxinus baroniana | reverse complement strand
CACCTTATAAATGAACTTTTCCCTAAAAAGTTTTGGGAAAGAAACCAAAAAAGTGTCCAAACATAAAGGCCCATCACATAGACAGAGATTTTGTACCAATCTTCAAAAGCCCAATCCAGTATCATCTAGAAGCGAGTCCAGATCTTGTCGCGTGATAAAGAAGTAAAAAAGTCAATGCAACCTAGTGCTTATTTTAAATTAACCTTCCTCCGCAAGTACATCTATTCACTTACTCGCTCCGGTTTTGCGACACGAAGACACTAAACTATACGATGCCGTTCGTGTAAAATCTTCACTTTACTTGCGATTGGGCTTTTTTTTGTCTAATCAGTAAATTTAGAGGAAATAAATTGTAATTTATTTTTAGTCGCCAATTAATCGAGTCAATGACAGCCGTTAGATTCAGATCTGACTGTTGAAAATCAAAAGAATTTTAGCCGTCTGATTAAATAGCGCGAAACGTGAACGGCCAGGAGTTGTTTGAGATCGGCGGGCTTGACGGTGTCTGGCCTTTAAGTAGCGGCGATCCGGCGAAACCACAATTGCTCAGCGTAAGTTCTCTCTCTACTTTCTCGCTCTATATAAATAACTATATATTGTATCTATAGGTTTCGCAATTTTTTTGCATTTTTAGGGCTTTACTATTATGAAGGGTCGGACCCACCAACCAATTCACATCACCCGACTACAACCCCCACTAGGTATTGAGATCCATGTTTAGAATTGGATTCTTATAGAGCATTCTTAGGTTTAATTTTGTATTTTCACCGTTACTGTCCACTCGTGTTTGGATTTCAATCTAGGGTTTGGATATTGCTTTTTTCGAATCAGACAAAAACATCAGATTTCTGAATTTAGACATTAACTGTGATTATTGAAGTTAGGGTTTTTATTGAAGTGGAATTCTGGTATTATTCAGCTCTGAGTTGAGTGGAAAAATTATCACAATTTTTTTTTGGGTGAAATTAAGATTTTTGTATCTTGGTCCTTGGATATCATGAACTTTTATTGGATACACTGAAAAGTTTCATATTCTGGAATTTTTTGAACTTTGGCCTGTTAATAATAGCATACGATTGGGTTTGAATTTAAAAAAAAAAGGTTAACATGTGTAGAAAGATTAATTTATGGCACCAACTATTCCTATAGAACACACTGGACGGAGGGAATTAAGTAATTGCTCAAAAACTGGATAGCAGCTATGATGGGGAAAACACGGAAAGTTACAAAGGGGTATTCGTCTGGTTTTGTGCCAGATTACAGACACGCGGTGGAGACAGTGGCTGAATCTGAAGGTTTCGGAAGTTCAGGCAGGGTTAACACTGAAATGGCAGCTGCGGAGGATTTGTATGCTCAGGAAAGAAAGTGCGTTAGCTTAAATGATGGTGATTATGATAGCTTCAATGTGCCAATTCAAGTAATGTCTTTGTCTAAGATGTCGGACTTAGAGAGGAGGGATTTGGAGATGAGGTTGAAAAGGGAGCTTGAACAAGTTAAGATGTTTCAGGCAAAGATAGCTTCATTGGGCTCAAATGCCATGAGAGCTTCAACTACTAGTGATATACGTAGCTATAGTGAAGGACTAAAAAGACCTGTTGTTGTGGAAAGTTATCCTATGTCGATGAATAAAATGGCTGCAGTATCAGGGAAAAAGTTTACTCCGGGAAGAAATGGGCCTCGCACAAAAGTTGGGGCTGTAGAAGGTAGGGGTACAGGTTTTGTGAAGCAGGGTCTGCCACAGAATACCAATTTTGTGATGTTGATGAAACAGTGCGAGACACTGCTAAATCGGTTGATGGCACATCAGTATGGTTGGGTCTTCAATCAACCGGTCGATACTGTAAAATTTAACATTCCAGATTACTTCAATGTTATTAAGCATCCAATGGATTTGGGCACAATAAAAAAAAAGTTGCTTTCAGGTGAGTATTCCAGTCCGATGGGGTTTGCTGCGGATGTGAGGTTAACGTTCGAAAATGCATTGACTTACAACCCACGTGGAAATGATTTCCATTTCATGGCCGAGGCAATGAAAAAATTCTTTGAAGTGAGATGGAAACCAATTGAGAAGAAGATCCCCATAATGGCAGAAGAATCCCAGCCTTCAAGATCAAGCGCTGTTATAGAAGCTGAAACTGCCTCTTTCATTCCTCCTCCTAAAAAGCAGAAAAGTATATCTGCTGAAAACAAGGTCAAGCAAAAACCAGTTAAGCATGCAATGAGTGATGCCGAGAAGCAAAAACTGGGCACAGAATTAGAGACCTTACTTGCAGAATTACCTGAAAGTATTATTGAGTTTTTGAAACAGAGTAGTTTGAATGGGAATCAAGTTAGTGAGGATGAGATTGAAATTGATATTGACACTCTCAGCCATGATACCCTTTTCACGCTACGAAGGATGTTGGATGAGTATCTACTGGAGAAGCAAAAAAATCAAGCTACGGCTGAGCCATGTGAAATGGAGGTATTTATTCAAATGGATCCTCATGTATGCGCACATGTTATTTTTTATGTTCTTCTATGTTTATGCATGTACATGTATCTCAAATATGGTATTTATATCTTGATGCAGATTCGAAATGTCTCAGGATTGAGCAATTCATCTGTGGAACCTTGCAAGGGTAATCTTACTTTCAGCAGATGAAGTTGCATTTTGAAGAATAAGTTATTTCAAGTGGATGTTGGTTATTGGTTGTCTTTAAGGACTTGTTTTAATTATTGACTTCTTTCATCCTCTCCCAAACTCTAAAGCAGGCAAGGAAACAGCTCAAGAGGATGAAGATATCGATGGAATTGATCCTCCAATCTCAAGTTTTCCCGCCTTGGAAACTGAGGACAATGCCGAAAGGAACAGGAAATGCAGTAGTTCGAGTAGCTCCAGTAGTGAGTCAGGTTCCTCATCCAGTGCTTCGTGCTATTATAAACTATCGCTTTAAATATTTTATTTTCTAAGTTCTGAAACATAAGAACGTTCATTTAAGGGTATCTATCTATGTTGACTTCGATCTTTATCGCAGTGTCATAGTGCATGTTTGGCAAAGCTTAATTAATAATCTAAGTTGGTTAAAGATATTCTTTATTTACACATTCTATAGGACATGCATTACTACCCACTTATTATCTACACGTTGTGTAGGACCCACGACTTGTAATCAGCGTATAATAAGCACTCTCAAGCATGCTCATAGTTGTTGGACATTGTAGTTGACCAGAAGTTTCCATTCTCCTTGGGTACTGCACTTTTATTTGTCTCCAGAAAAATATGTATTTACTGTTCATTTCAAGTCCTCCATAATGCAGCTGCCCCTAAAACAAATTTATGATTAATTTGATGATTTTTCCCAGTATTTTGGTAAGGTAACATTAGTGGAACTGGATTTATCCAAGAGAAAATTGTATTAGAGGTTAGTGGTGGGAATTTGTTAATTGCTATGTCATCCAGATCTCAACATGAGTAAGGTCATTGCATGGATCTTTTTCCAACTAAAACAAATTAGGGTTGTCGTGTGATTCACTCACATTACTTTGTTTTAGAGTACTGTTCAAAATGTTGATGAACTGTTGAGTAAATGGATTACGAGAATGTGACTTGAACTATTGATTGGTCTCCGCACCCAATGAGTGTCCACTGTGGTAAATGATGAGCTTCCCCAAGATCTCACTTCTACTGGAAAAGGACCAAACTTCATGGTTGTGCACTGCTTGATCTTAAATAATGAAAATAGTGTTTTGTAAGTGTGTTGCTAGATATTAAGTCATGTAAAAAGAAACGACATATGTCTCGCATTAGACTTTCAGCTGTATTATTGCATGAAAAAGAGGATTAGTTTTCTCAACTTTGTTACCTTCTAAGGATGGTGAAACAGAGGATAGGTTCATTGGCACCATGAGATATATTGATCAATGTACCATATACTGCATTCTATATGCAACTATGGTGAAGCCATGTCCCAAATGAATTTCCTATTAGAATCTTGAAGAAATATAGAACATTGGCATTAATAATCTATCTGGGGTTTTTGTCATTTGGATATTTATTTTGGATCCATCTTTTGTTCTGATTATTATGGCTTTGTTATTTTTCATATTTGATATTTGCAACTTTTTTCATGTACTTTTATGTTTACCTTTTCTGTTTATCTATTTTGTATTTGAGATTCATCTTTAATTAGCCTTGGCATGTATATTGTCTGTGCATAGTTTCTATCTTTCTGGGTTATTGTATGCTTTCACGTACTTGTGATTTCATGCTTTCCATGTCTGTTTAAACTTAAAACTGAATTATATAGAACAATATGATGTTAAAATTGCAGAATGGGACTTTCAAAGTAGACATGCATTGGAATTAATTGTAGCTGGTGACAGATCTCTAATTCCATTCTTTAACAGCTCTTTTCGTTGACATGTCTTTTTCTTGAAAAGCACGAACAAAAATAGTAAATCTTTTGGTTTTGAAGATAGTCGTTGCTGCATGGTTGACACTGTCATTGATTATGTAGATTCAACATGCCAATTTCAGTTTACATCACCCTCATTTTAATATATTTTCACGTCGCAAGGTCAATACTATTTGACCCTTCTTTATAAAAAGGCATTATATCCCTCCTCCATTTATTAGACATCTTTTTTACTTCGATGTTAAATTATTTTGTCAAGCATAAAATATACACTCCTGATTGGCATACCCACAGGGATGCCATCCTTTACTTTTCGTGATCTCGCCAATGTAATTTTAAACTTATTTTAACATTTAAATTGGGTTATATCTCTCCTTTTCATTTTTTGAGGTATGTATTAAATAACTTTCGTCCTATCCTTGGTGCTGCGATAAATTTATAATTATTTACTTTTCCATATGCTTTTACCCAGGATTCTTGAATCACATAGTATGTATTTAGCTCTTTTAACCTTCATTGCCATCTAAATGTTCTCTTTACAAGCAATTGAGAGTATTTTTCTTATTCTTTGTCCTTTTTTGTGTTTAGACTGAAAATTAAAATTTTGAGGTCGTAATATTTTGCTTAGTTAGTTAAACTTCACTGTCATGTAACTTCAATTAGTCAATTATATATTGCAACTCTAGATAATTTTAATTTGCGTTCATAGAAACCTATATTTTATTTTGATTTGATGCTCTTTACTCAGATTCAGATGTGAGAAGTTTAGCTGATGGTGAATCAGATAATTTCAAAGATTCAGTTCCTGGAGGTACTGCTAAGGTATGCTGTGAATTGACAAAAAAATTCCCTTTTATGGAAAGGTTTTTGTAAATATTATAAAGTTGCCAATTGCTGCTTGTAGTTTTCGAGAAAGTTAGAATTTTAACATTATGTTACTTTTTCTTCTAATGGCAGGAAACATTGGTTTCTGAGTTGAATTTGGAGCAGAAGAAAGATGATTTTGGTGGTCCAGATACCCAAGGTCTGGAGTTTATGGGAATAATGAACTACTTTTTTATTTACTCTTGTACATTGTTAGTTATAACATTTTCCAAGTTCACTGCAGAGTCCTTGGATGGCCACGCCAAGCAACAATCACTATCAAACTTTGTCTCTGTTGAGCCTATTGGTCCTGAAGAGGGTAAGTGGTGAAAAGTAATGAAGAAAATGTCTGGTATTAGTTATGCAGCATCATCTTACCACCATGACGTAACATTTTAGGGGAGAGCGCTCCACCTGAGAGGCAAGTCTCCCCTGAAAAGCTGTACCGAGCAGCTCTGTTGAGAAGTCGATTTGCCGATATTATAATAAAAGCTCAAGAGAATACCCTTGAAAAGGTGTGTGGAAGTTTAAATGATTACCGAAACTTCATCCTGCTTGATTACGTTCACCTTGTGCTGTCTAGTAAATAGTAACAGGCGTGACAAATTTTTTAGGGTGAAAAGCAGGATCCGGAGAAGTTGAGGCTGGAGATGGAAGAGCTTGAAAGGAGGAGAAAAGAAGGTATTTGTTTCTTGACTATTCCCAATGTGGTCATAATTGTTGTTATTATTATTATTATTTAATTTTTAACGCGTGAATTTGTTTTCAGAGAAAGCTCGTCTGCGAGCGGAAGCCAGGGCTGCAGAAGAGGCTCGAAGAAAAGCCGAAGAAGAAGCTGCAGCAGAAGCCAAAAGGCAAAGAGAACTTGAAAGGGAAGCAGCACGTCAGGCTCTGCAGAAGGTAAAGTTAGAGAGCACATTTATCATGACAAAAATTGGTTGAAAAGTTAGTATTCCCTGCTAATGATGGCGTGATCGTCTACAGATGGAGAAGACAGTTGATATTAATGAGAGTAGTCAGTTTATGGAGGATTTAGAAATGTTCAGAGCTGCTCCGGACGAGCACTTACAAAACTTCATAGAGGAGACGAGCCCAGAACACTCTCAAAATGGTCTTGTTGGTAGTTTCAAATTTCAGGCCAGTAGTAACCCACTGGAGCAACTTGGATTATATATGAAGATGGATGATGACGAGGAAGAAGAAGGTGAGCCCAAAAGCACTCCTGATGCTCCAAATGATCCGGAAGAAGGGGAGATAGATTGATTCTAGTATATTTATTTAATATGGGCCAGTCGAGAAGTGAAACTAGATAGCAATGATCTCAATGTATCCTTAAACTTTCAGCATCCTGTGGTGTGATTGTCCATGATTTGGGAAAGTATATATTGTACACCAGTTGAGAGCGGAGCGAGAGAAGTTTACGGAAGATTTAGAAATGTTAAAAAGGGCAATTTTTAATTGTCAAAAGGGAAAATCATTTTTAAGATGTTTGAGCCTATGTTTTTCTCTTGCTATGTGTGAATTTAATCCCCCGTGGTCTAATCCAATCTTAAGCCTGGTGTTATGTTGATCAATAATTGAGACTAATAGGTGCTATTGATTCTTTTAAGTTAAAATCTTTAGTCTTTAGTTAAGTTATTTGATTCCTGGACGACGTGGGCAGGGAATATAACTTATTTGGCTATGGAGTATGGAGAGGCACTAAAATAGTAGTAATAACTATTCTTCAAAAATAAAGTAAAAACGGTACTTTATCATATAACAATGACAGCATCTGTTGATCTATAACAATAGTGTTCTAAAAGGTGTGTTTAGACGGTCGTCTATGCACGTCTTGGCGTGATGCGACACCAAAACGTCAAACTAAGTGGTTTAACGTCTTATTCAGCGATTAACGACAATTGTTGATTGCTAATGTGCACCTTAGTTATTATTTTAATTTTTTTATATAATCATTTGAAGTTTAAAAAATTATTAAATGCTAAAAATGAAATAAGGGAACTCGACGAAGAGAATTTTGTATCAGAAGACAGATGATGAATTAGATGAAGAAAAAGTTATTGAATTGGAATCTGATAAAGAGTTAGATAAGATTTAAGTTCCTATGCTATTTACTTACTATTCTGTATTTAAATTTGAAACTTATATTTTGGTTGAAAACTTTGAAAAAATGTATAAAGTTCCTAAAATATGTTTTAAATGCTTAGTAAGTATTATTTTTAATTAATTACAAATAAAAATAACATTAAAATAAAAAAATGCATTTTTACGCATATGCCTCGCCTAAACTCGCATAGCCCATAACTTGGCCTCCACGTATCGCTACGCATTATGCCTTTTATAACACTGATAACATATAACAAAGAGCACGTATCTTTCGTTCCTAGCCACCTAAAATTTTGAAGCTTTATGTACTCGAATCAATTAAAAATAACTAACCGATGCTATCGTTAAAATGATTAAAGAACGTTAGTACAGAGCAGAAGGCCGCCTGCATTGATTCTTTTCTGTTCTTTATACAATTCAAACAAAAGTTCGTCGTTTCTTTGAAGCTTTACATGCTCCTCCATATCAAAGTATGATGGTTGGCAGGATAGTCTACTCTTGCCTCCACTTTCATCTCTTGAACTTGTAGAACAGTCGAAAACTCTCCGACTCCAACTCCCCCGAGTGCTTGTGGAATGACTACTTGGGTCTCGGAATGAGTTAATGTCCTATATGAAGTACCATTTAAGAAAATAATTATAATACTCTCCAAAATATATCAACGTCGAAACGTTAGGAGCAGAGATGTGTTGTCGATGACCTAAAAGCTCTAACGGATTATTAAGTCCTAATTCCTACTTACTAGACAATAATACAAAATAAAATGAAGAAAAACCTAATCACACGGATATATGTCATTTCAACCTCAATGTGAGAGATGTGAGAGAGTGCGCCTCACAACTGCTTTTTTTTTTACCGTAACTAAGAAGAGTATAACGTGATATCAAGCATCTCACTCAATTGGCCTCCTAAAATCTTATAAGCAGTAGGATTATTAAGTTGATCAGTGATTATAAGGGGATAAGTGCACATAATTATTAGGTTGCATACAGTCCAACAACTATTGGTGGTACATCAAGTTGAAAAGACAGACTCAAAGATCCAAGACAACTTATAAACCACAAAATTGCCAAAGTGAGACACTGTTGCTGGATGACCAAGTGATGGTAATTTCAGCTGCTCTACATCTAAATGCAGCATAATTTATCACAATTATAACAATTAGTACGCCTGCAATTCAATCAACCAAAAAGAACAAGGGTTTCTTTTATAGGAAAAGAAACGAAGTGATTAGACAAACGAGATTGAAATCAATTTCAGAACTTCAGACTCAGTGCAACAAAATCATCTCGAAAGGCATGTACAAGAAAAAAAGTTACCTTTTTGGAGTCAAGCAACAAAGTTTCTGGTATGTCAGGAGCTTGCATCTTATCCTTCCCTGAAAGGGAACAATCATGACTAGTCTCCCATTGCAGCCAAGGTAAAGATACCCCTTCCATTTCAACGGGGCAAGACGATCCTGCAGGACTCTGGTAAGATTTTGCTTCTACTGCAACATCTCTTGCTCTTGTTGTCCCTCCTAAAGTTGAACTTTCATCACTCCTCTCTCCATCAAATGAAGATATATCTGTATCTTCAACATTTGAAATGAAATCCACAAAATATTTCTCTGCCTCTTCAGTCAATTGTTTTGACATTGTACTTCTGTCACTACTTCTCTTGATTAACGAAAAAAATAACAGTGACTATATTATATCACCATTACCTCTTAAAATATCAAATATCAGTAAGACTAAAAATACGGTTGATAATTATAGAAATATGACTTGTTCAATTGTGCACAACAGGACATATTCACCTTTCTGCTTCTTGATGGTTTCACTGCAAAAGCTGCACTCTTTGAATCAGGAAGTAGTTCTCTGATGATTTTAGAGAGATCTTGATGCCGTTGCTCCTCTAGCAAGATTTCAGCAAGAAGATTCTGTTTACGCTTCTCCGACTATAAGATTGTAAGAAACTTAGTTAGTCCTTGCTTCAGATTTTTTATCCAAGGTTACAGGAACATAGACCAGAAATTCCCAAGAATGTTTCACGCGTGTTTAATTATGAAATCCTCACAAGGTTTTAAATCCTAATTTAGCCAATTCCCAACATATAGGGAACAGACCTCAATACACTACCTGCTACTAAAAATACTCGAACAACTCAAGAAATGGGGACTATACGTTTTGGACTCCAACCCCTCTCTCCCATCTAGAGGTGAAAAGCATGCTTGGCGGGCTCGACAAGAATGCAATAACGAATAGGATCAATTCCTTTCCTTTTAACTTTCCTGGGCTACTTATCCAAAAAAAAAAACTTTCCTGGGCCATACCAAAAACAGGATATTCTAAACTGATTCCATCCTTCACACTATTCCAAAGTCGTCAATCCATCTCTATTCCCTTATGAAAAAGGCCACCTTAAGGGTTTCATTTCCTGAGAAATTAAAATTCTGGACATCACAGTTCCTTTCCCGAGAAAAGATGAGACCCAACAGAACTGTATAAATTAAAACTTAAGAAGATACAAATGTGTAGTTGTTTTCGAAATGTGCGGATCAATTGGTTGCTTGGTATAATCCTTTCATATTGGACAGGTGTGTTTCATTTCTTTCTCATGTTAATTTAGTTTTTGTTCTGCCAGTCGAACAAGGTTGATGACCCATTTGACACCTATTTCAAACACACATTCTAACTGTTCATTTCCCATAGATACACATACATACATGCCACATAAGTACATAAGCAGAATATCACTCCCAATCCTAAACTAGAAATGTCCATGAATAAAAATGTAGAAGATCATCCATAGTTTGAAGCTAGTTATAAACACAAACATGCTAAATGACACACTCCTTAAGACTCGGAAAGGAGCCATGGATTAAGAAATAGATCATGGAATGAACAGTAGATATGAAACAAACAAGTGAGGGGTGTTTGTTTTATCAACAATAGCTGATAGGCATGCCTCAAGAAAGCATGTTCTGTAAGGAAAGTACAAAACAACACTAAAATAAATCTTTTCCTCCACTAATCATTCACTAGAGATTGCAACTAATATGAACAACCTACCAGAAAAATCCAAATGAACAAGAACACCACAGTAGGTAAGATGCCTATGCAAGGAAAGATATAACAGTGTAGTTCACAGATAAACACCTGTTCTAAGGTTGCTGCATACTTTTCTCTGATTGATGAAAAATCTTGAACAAACTCAGGATTCTCTAACCGCGAGCAATCACCACTCGAAACAACCTGATTTCCCCTTATGGCCTGCATACATTACAAGAAATGCCTATAAATTTCAAAATATAGATATAAACCTATATTTTAGAACCATAACGAACATCAGAACATATAAAGTAGGTTCTATGATTGATTTTTACACAGTTGATTTAGGTCCATTCGGATTTCTTCAACATCGTGTCTAAACTTTTTAAGCATTGCTTCATAAAGCCCATTGTTCACAACATCCTCAGTTGGGTGTTCATCCTGAAGAATGGGAGTAAACGTACAGATGTAGAGATGGAAAAGGCTATAGAGCGAAAACTCTGGAATGCCTACTTAACACGTGTATAATATCAACCGACCCTCTTCTGTGCACATACTGCTTGCATCATCTTCAAAAATCTACCAAAATGAGCATCCTTCGATTCACCATCAGTTAGTGCAAAGAAGTTGCTCTGAAGAAGTTGAGAAGCAAGTGCCATTTTTCAGTTCATTCTTAATTGTATCTATAGCCCAAATATCAAATGCAAACAAGTAGAGCATAAGAGGTTTTCAATCAGCAACAAAATAGTTGCAAAGGCAGCTACATTAAAAGTTCCAATTTATAGCATTTCTGAATATACAGGTATATTAAAAAGAGAGAGACAAGTACGAACACATTCTATGCCCACAAGAATCTTACAGAATAGTTATCATGCAACAGAGAGAGATCTCTTCCAAGTCGCCGATTGCTAGAAGCAGTTAAGTTCTTTGATGAATTCATTAGATTATTTCGACCATTGGGGCCTTTTGTACTAGCACGATTGCTTGAATTCCTAGACTGATCTGGCGCATTCTGTAAAAATATAAGTCGCATAATATGTATTATTATTGAGATGAAGAAATTGCATATATAGTTCATATTTCATAATACATGATAAATGTGACAAGTTTATGATAACTCTTATTTGTGTCTGCTCGATCTTTTTCTTTCCAACTCCGCTCCAAAGAGGTCCACATACATGAGTAGATAATGGTGGTGAAAACTACTTAAATTAGGGTTGTGCCATCCTACCAGGTGAACAAGGTATGAAAGCAAACCACTATTAATTTCCACAGAATTCCTGCTAGCTCAATGAAATGGGGCTATATGGATCAGTTAGTACAGGAAGAATTAGTGGGTCAGATGAGCCATACATCTTTTTCATTCTGTGCTGTCATCTCCACCCTTTTTATCCACATTGTAACTCAATGTAAACTATGTCAATTTCTCGAGAACTATATGTCCATTTTACAGTATCTTCTATCATCCTCCCTATAACTAAGGACTTTAATTCCAAAATACACGAGTTATTTCAAAATCTTAACCTTATTTTTCTCTATAAAAATTGAGACAAATTTGATTTGTAAATTTTACCTTCACATTACCAAGTAATTTTCAAATTGGTGCCCTAATAATGTTGGTTGTGGTATAATGGGAGCATTCCACCTCAAAATTTTGAGCAATTGCTTGTACAGTTGTGAATCATGAGTGCCTCAATCTTGACTCTTCAAGGAGACTTGCTCTGGGATTGACTTCAACCTAGGTCTTGCTTTAAATTGAGACCATATAACCCCATCCAATTGAGGTGGCAGGGATTCATTAAGTTGTGGAATGAACAGAATGTGAATATCTCATTCCTACTAAGTGCGTGTAGTGACGGTTTGTTTGAGCATTACACGAACACATGGACCTTCATGAGAACAGCCAGCCTACAGTTTTTTTCCCCTTGGAAAAGGTCTATGGCAACCCAAAGATTAGTAAAACTTGCTTCCTAAAAAATATCTGCGACCACATTAAAAGGCATGTGGCCACGTAATAATTTTTATGTAAAAGAACATATCATTTACTATTAGACAGACCCACTGAGAATTGAATTGTGTAATTTGTTCATGAACCTGGGAAATTTTTTTAAGATCAAACCAAAATAAAAGTGTTCACCTGCATGTGTAGCATGTCATAATCTTAACACAACAATTTGTCATTCAACACGAAGCACATTAAATTTTGTTTAGAAATATCTCATTCAACGCCAAGCACATTAAATATTCTCGAACCAAATTTGTGCGAGCACAATCCTTGAATTTTTGCTCCCATCATTGGGAATATTTAGAAATTTTTATGCTATCAAACTTCTAATGGCACTTGCAACGAAGTGCAATAATATTAGGTGCTTTATGTTAATTTTCTCAAATATTTTTTTATATCTATTAATATTTTTCTTAATTAAGCATATAGAATACTCTCACGTTCCAAACAGTAATTTCAAAGATAAATAATGAAGTTAATACAACAAATTCCAGTAAGAAAAATAAAGGAACAAGGAAAGTCACCTCAGAATCACTAATCCGATACCGAGCCACCGAGAGCGACCTCCTCCGTCCAGAACCGTCCTTGGAAGAATTGACATTCTTACTCGAAATCCCATTCCAAACAACAGTCTTGACATCACTCTCGCAGCTCCTCGATACCGACCTCCCCCGTCTTCTGGACGACGAGCCCGTATCGCTCGCCCACCGACTAATCTCCGAGCCGCCTCCACGTCCCTCTCTCTCTCTATCCGCCGACCAATCGCTCTTATTTGAGAAGAGCTCGAGCGCTAGATCGTCTAGGCTGATCTCCGGGAACGTTGCTGATCCCCGGTCTGTGTTCACGAATTTTCCTCTCGGCACATTTTTGATATATTCAGGAGTTTCCTCAGGCGAGAGTGGTCGGGAGAATCGGCTGAGACTCCTCGACCGGCGGAGCGACTTGCCGGAGTTTCTACCGGAGTCCTCTGAACTCGGACCTACAGTAGCTGTAGTTCTCTTTGTCGTTGATTTGAACGATGATGCTGCCATTGCCTACTAATTGTTTAGCCATATAGAAACAAAATACATACTCAGGTATACGTATGCCCAAGAATGTAATCAAATATTTGAAAGATGTATTTATTTAAATTTAAATTTAAGTTTGAATTTATTTTTTAAATAAAGTCTTAACATAATATATTAAGCCTCTGTTTGAGCCAAATTATTGTAAAATGAGAATGAAAAATATAACCGTTATTGAGGCCCACACAAGATATAAAAAATTTGAATTTAAATGTTGATGTGATGGATAACGGTCATATTTTTCATTTTAATGAGATAAAAATACGGCTCAAACAAGGCCTAAATATTACGTGAGAACCATTTTTTGGACGATTTAAATTCTATTACAATTCAATTATTTCAATAATATCTTAATTTTTATTTTTCAATGTGTAATAAATAATACAAAATCCTTATCACATATGAATTTCACGTTATGAGTTCTTAATTAATTAATATTCATATTAATCTAAACTCAATAAATCTTGATCTAGAAATTTTAATGGATGTTTACATTTATGTATTAGCAATTAATTTTTATGTACCAAATGTAATATAAAAGGCTGTAGGGGCGGGCGCAAAATTTATAGTTAAGGGGCACAATCGAGCTTGCAAAGAAGTTGAGAAAAATTTTACAATAAAAAATTTACGTCCAAGAAAGAAGAGATCCATGTTCTACAAAGATAGTCGGGCCTAGCTAATCCACTCACTCAGAAGAAGAAAGGGCACCTGAACCAAGATATGTTGAAGGAAATCGAGACTATTTGAGGTCTGCCAAAGGTGCTGAAAAGCGCAGCATTTCCCTGTCGAATGAATCAAAGAAAGGGAAACTTCTCCATCCCAGAAAGCGGAGTTACTTCTTGAATCTTTGAATAGAGAGCCCCATTAACCAGACAAGTTGGAGGAGACGAGCTACCTCACAGAAAGGATGACGAAGGGCAGTTGACTACCCAAGTCCGTGGAAGAGGGGCCCTGTGGGGCTCTTTAGGAAGGCCTCGCTTGCTCCACTACCCCAGTTGGTTGACTGGTAGCCTCATCTCCTTGCGTTTCTCGGGAAAAAAGGACCCTCATGATAAAGTTACAAACTGAAGAGGGAAAGCCCCAATCAGGACCTTGAAGACTGAAACTATACCCTTTTCCTATTTAATTTTGCATCTGAAAATTTACATGTGATATGATTTTTTCAGATGTAAAATTTCAAAAAATTTTGATGTCATATTTCATAAAATGATAAAAATTACATTGAGAAATTTATATTGCAAAAAATAATTAAAGTTAATGAAATAATTGATTTTTTTAAAATGCGAATTAGACGTCTTTCTTTAAGACTCACGTTTAACGTATTTTTAACTATTTTCGATATCTGTTTGGACTATTCGATATACCCATAATGTAGTTCTCAAAATAAGTTTTGAGATGACATAAGTAATTTGTAGATTCGATTAGCGTACAATTGTCGGAGAATTTTTAAAATTAGCATGTTATGAATTTTTAAAATTAGCATACTATCGAAATTCAAATTTATTGTATTCAAATTTTTAGTAAATCTTGATAAAAGTTAAATAGTTTTGGATTCCATAAAATATGTTTTTAAAATTAATTGTTAAGTTTGATTAAAATTAAAATTTAGATTTCAATCGTTACCAAACATGATTTTTAAAAAAAAAACTCAAAAGTTAGGGGGGCACGTGCCCCCCCCAAGACCCCCTGGTCCGCCAGCGTGGTCATTTGTAATATTTCATCATCACAAAACATTTGAATTATAGAAATTGAGTTTTGCTGGTATAATTTTCTTTTCTTAAATTTCAATCCTAAATTTTATTTTCTTCAGTTCGTTTGAGACTCATTAAATTCATAGATAGAATTGATAGTTTCAAATGAGTGTTTGTATTTTACAGAAGATCACAAAATGAATCTTTGTTGAGTGCGAAACGAGAACTATCTACTTTTGAATTGTCCTTACTACCTCAAAGAAGGTGCAATTTCTGAGATTCAGAAGTGTATTTTCAACTAATCTTTGGTAAGATGCTCTGTTTGGAAATACTGCTAAAATATTTTGCAACTAACTGTTATATTATATTCAAAATAAGCAACTTATTTCCATTTTCCCGATATGTTCTCTTTACCAAAAAATAAAAAAAAAGAATGAAATATCTGCGTCGAAGAAAACGAGAGATAGGAAGGACAAATAACTCGTGATACTGCAAGTGTAAATTTTAATCATTCGATAATTCAAGAGCAATTGCAATTGCCTACCATCAAGAGGGCTTTGGA
>CAIGRO010092855.1:5000-18219 GCA_903798355.1 Fraxinus baroniana | reverse complement strand
TTTCATGATGAGAAAAATAAGTTGAAAAATTTTTTGGGGGGTTTTTTTCTTTTTTATTTTTTGCAGGCCGACCCGAGCCACACGGGCCGGCCCGAGACTTCTCAAAATGAGGTTCGGTGGAACTGAGCCCCGGCTTGGGCTTTTTCCGAGCTGAGCCAAGCCCGAACCGCCGAGCTTTTTCGCCACCACTATGGAGGCCTCTTATTGGGGGGTGGGGCTCCATGTGTCCATTATGGACACCCTTATGTATTGTGATATGTACCCATAGCACAACCCAATTTATTATTCCCAAATCAATTTCATATGACTCCATATTCCTAAAAATCAACCATAACCTTAAAGTTAATCCTTGCATTTCCCCTGTGGTATAGCGTCGAACTCCATGAAATTATTAAGTTTCAAAGAAGTGCAATAAAGGAAATTTTAATCCATTTTAGTTACCAAGTTTCATGTTTGACTGTAATTTTTGAATGTTCGCTATTTTCTCTATTTGAAAGTTTTCAGTTGTTAAGTTCAAATCATGGCTTCGTTACTTCTTTGGATGAATCATACATTAGGTCTAGACTTGTTTTCGGTGTGATTTTTCGAGTAATTGATAGTCATGACTTTTACCTTGTAAAGGGTTGTTCTTCGGTCGGTATCTATTCAACCAAATTTTGTCAAATTTTTTGTATTCTTTCTTTTTTTTTTTTNGTGATTTTTCGAGTAATTGATAGTCATGACTTTTACCTTGTAAAGGGTTGTTCTTCGGTCGGTATCTATTCAACCAAATTTTGTCAAATTTTTTGTATTCTTTCTTTTTTTTTTTTTTTGAAAATTTATTCATATTTGTCATTTGCTTGAAAATTTATTCATATTTGTCATTTGCTTATGGTAGTGCATACTACATATAAATTTTGGTATACTTCTATGTTATGCTACTGTGATTATGGTAATTGATAGTTGATAGCAAGTTCCTTTTTGAGGATGTGAATTATGAGCAGTAAGCATAAATGTGTGGATGTTTGTATTGCCATTTCATTAGAATAACCACATGCTTATTTTCTGAGTTTAGTAAACATTTTAATGGGATGTGATATTCTGCAATAATTTTATTGTATTGAGTGGTAATTTTATTATTAATGGCTACAATAGCATGTTTCCATGTCAGGAAAGAACAAGGACATTTGTCATAGTTGTAGGAAACTGGGGCATTGCTTATCGGAATGCTCGACAAAGAAGCGATGACCAAAATGCAGCATGAGATTTGAGAAATGCATGAAGGTGGAAAAGAAGACTAAAAAGATTGGATGGCTATTCTTCTAGAGGAAATAAAGGTGTGCAATTTGAGAGTGAGTCCAGTGGTGAATCACGATGTGCTTGTTCGAGTAACTTTCAGCCTAAGGATCGAATTGTATATTTGTCCTGTTTCTTGAAGAATTTGGTTCAAATAACCAAACAAGAGGAGGTGAAAATCTCATTCAATGTTACTATCCACAAGGGCAAAGGTTATATAGGAGAGAATGGGAAATGTTATCGTATTCGTCTAGTTGGACCAATATTATTGGATTCGTCAAGTGTTTTTTTAATTATGTCATTGTATCATTTATTATAAAGTTTGAACATTGTAGATTTATATTTATGTTATATAATATTAGTATGTTTGTAGTTTGAAATTACATGTGTTTCTGATATAATCATAGTTATTAAAACCGGACCGGACCGGCCGGTTCAGATCGGGAACCGTTGAACCGGACCTTGGTCTAGTCCGGTTGAATCAATTGTTCAAGCAAGTGAACTGGTCATAAACCGGTTAAACCACTAACCAACCGTCCAAACCGGACGGTTTTTAGTAGAACTAGATCCAGTTCAATGTTTGAACCGGATGGTTACCAAATTGTAGTAAAAATTTTTGTTAAATTTGCTGGAGTTGTGACTTGAACCTTAGGCTGCAATGTGATATTTCACCTCCACAACCATTATAGCAACTAATGGTCCTTGGTTATATAATGTGAGCAAAATATATATATTAGATTTCAATAAATGGTTTCCTTTTTATTTTCAAAATATAATTTAATTAAAATTAAAATCTAACAATGACCCACCAGTTGAACCGCCGACCCACCGGTTGAACTTTTGACCCGTTGACCCGATGATTTTTTTTGGGTCAATCACTAGGTCGGATTTAATAACTATGGATATAATGCATCACAACTACAATTAATAGTTCACTTTATTTAGGAGTTTGTCTTTTTTAAATTATCTTTTCTAATTTCCTTTTCTAGTTGTAATACGTTTATTCTTAAATCATGTTTAGATTAGGAATAGTTTATTTCTTTTTAAAATTTAGTTTCCTTATTTTGGTTCCTTTTATTAATAGGACTAGACAATAATTTTGACAATAAATATAGGGGTATTGTACACTTTTGAAGACAATCAATCATATATCAATACAAAGTAAGATTACTCTAATATAATTCTTATTTTCAATTCTTATTACAAGAGTTTTCTAAATGCTTTCACACCAAAATTGGTATCAGAGCAAGGAAATTGTCTTAATCCAATGACTGAAGAAGGTACTGGTGGCCGTCAAATCACTAACGAGGAAACGATGGCTTGACAAACTCGAAAAATGAATCGAGGGAATCCATGAAACCCTTCACAACATCACGCAAATGTTGACGCGTTGAGTTTTGAAAGGAATCGCGGCCCGTGGAGAAACAAGATGACAAGAATTTGTAGACCTTAACTGCTATGAATGTCGGTTGCTTCAACAAGCTTAAAACACGACAATAGGTGGCTAAAGAATTTCCTCAAGTCCAAGATAAATTTGAATACATACAAGTTATCAAGGATTCTATGAAAATCTATCGAGAAAATATAAAAAAGTCCAATTTGAAGTGAAGAATATTTTTTAAACACGGTGCACCATCAACAATAAAGTATGCAATTTGATAATAAATCATGAGAGTAGTGAAAACTTGGTGTCCAAAGCAAAGGTGAAAGTAATACACGAATAGCCAGCCCCTAAAACCTTGTGAGAAGTACAAAGCTCTCATAAGCTAGCAACTTTTTACGGGCGTTTCATTCGAGGATTCAGTACAAGCATGGCGCAGATATCGATTACTTTAAAAAATGCCAATTTCAATGGAGCAAAGCACAAGAAAATAGTTTTGAGGCAATAAAAAACAAATATGCACTACACCGGTGTTGGCACTACCTAGCTTCGAAAAAGTATATGAAGTTGAGTGTGATGCTTCAGTTATGGGAATTGGAGCAGTATTATCTTAAGAAGGTCGCCCAGTCAAATTTTTCAGTGAAAAGGTTAGTGAGTCTCGACAAAAGTGGACTACTTATGAGTTAGAATTTTATGTTGTTTGTTATTCAAGCTTTAAAGCATTGGGAACATTACTTGATACAACGAGAATTTGTGTTATTTACTGATCATCAAGTTTTGAAGTTAGTTAATTCTCAAAAAATAATGAATCGAATGCACGCTTGGTGGATTACCTTTTTACAGAAATTTTCTTTTGTTATAAAGCATAAATCATGCCAATAGAATAAAGTAGTAGACGATTTAAGTCAACGAGCATCTCTTTTAGCTACAATTAGCACAGAAGTAGTTGGGTTCGATAGTTTAAAGGCACTTTATGCAATTGATGTGGATTTTGGCGATATATGGACTCGATGCAGTAATAGGGAATTTATACCCGACTACCTACTTTAGGAAGGATTCTTATTTAAAGGAATGCAATTATGCATTCCCCATTCTTCTTTGCATGAGCACTTGATTCGAGAATTGCATACAAGCGGATTAGGAGGACATGTCGGTCAGGATAAGACAATCAACTTGGTTGAAGAAAGATTTTATTGGCCCCCAGCTAAAAAGAGACATTGGTCGTTTTGTCCAGCGTTGTCTAATATGTCAAAAAGCTAAGGGAAATACTGGACTTCATACCCTTTTACCCGTTCCAGAAACGACATGGCAATATCTCACTATAGATTTTGTTCTCGATCTTCCACGGACTCAACGAGGAGTTGATTTTGTTTTGGTTGTAATTAATCAATTTTCGAAAATGACTTACTTCCTTCCTTGTAAGGAAACCGCAGAAGCTTCTTATGTGACTAATTTATTTTTTTGCGAGATCGTTCGCCTACACAGCATTCCTTGTTCTATAACTTCTGATAGAGATGTCAAGTTTCTAAGTCACTTTTGGAGGACATTGTCAAGTTTAGTAACGTAAGTCATCCACAAACAAATGAACAAACAGAGGTGGCTAATCGAACTTTTGGCAATATGATTCATGCAGTTAGTGGAGATAAACCAAAGCAGTGGGATGTTGCCCTTCCACAAATTGAATTTTCTTTTAATAGTATGCCTAATCGATCCACCAAGAAGACTCCATTTGAAGTCATTTAAACTAGTGTTTCAAGGCATATGATAGTTTTGATTCAACTTCCAAATGTCAATTCTAATGTAGAGGAGTTTACTGAACGTATTCAAAGAATTCATCACAAAGTAAAACAAAATTTAGAAGATGCTAATATTTGTTACAAGACTACTGCAAACCAACATCGATGCCTTAAGCCGTTCAATGAAGGTGATTTGGTGATGATCCATCTCCGCAAAAATCGTTTTCCTGTTGGCACTTACAATAAGCTTAAAGATAAGAAGATTGGTCCTTTTCGCATTCTTCAAAAGATAGGGGATAATGCTTACAAAATTGATCTTCCAACTGATATGAACATTTCCAATACTTTCAATGTTGTTGATATCTTCGAGTATTATCCTTCAGATGAGTTTTCCTTGCAACCACAAAACTCTAGGGCGAGTTTTATTCAAGTGGAGGGGATTGATGTAGTACATCACAACTAAAATTAATAGTTTCACTTTATCCTGGAGTTTGTCTTTTTTAAATTATATTTTCTAATTTCCTTTTCTAGTTGTAATACGTTTATTCTTAAATCATGTTTAGATTATGATTAGTTCATTTCCTTTTAGAATTTAGTTTCCTTATTTTGGTTCCTTTTATTAATAGGATTAGGGAATAATTATGCAATAAATATATGTGTATTGTACACTTTTCAAGACAATCAATCATATATCAATACAAAGTAAGATTATTTCAATATAATTCTTATTACAAGAATTTTCTAAACGCTTCCGCACCAGTTACTTTTGGAACTAGTATGTGGAGACATATTTTATTTCTCCCATGTCATGTAATTTGCCCACCATATCGTCGAAGTTCTTATTATCGGTTGGAACATCAAGAGAAAGTGACTGACTTCACATTGTTGCCGCTAGACCAAATTTCACACCATCTGACCACGCTTCACGCGACACCATAGGGTTGGAATAAATTGGAAAGCTTGTTCTTCCACGGCATTATGTGGTAACATTGCTCCCTTATGTCTGTTTGCAACCATTTTACCTTGTCAAATGCACACATCCATGGATCAAAAATTGAAACCAACATTGGACTTGCTCCAATGTCTAAGCCAACAAAAATAAACCTCTATATCAGTTCAGGGTGTGCACTAGTAGTTGGTCATATCAATTTTATTTCACATTATCTTAGTTACACAACAAAATCAAACTACTAATTTCAACTTCAATTCAATCATTCAGTTTGTGTATATGACAATAGTTAGAATGCAAAAGTAGAATTACCCAAAAAAAAATAAAATCTTTAATTCAATAAATAAGATCGTCTAGATGTTCATCTGTATGTTACGTTAAGAATAAATTATTCGAACTTTTACCAAAATTCGGTTATCAATTCTTGAATTAATAATGAATCATGAACTTCTAGCCTTTTGGATTACGAGCTTCCAGCTTTTAATTGCAAGAACTTGATATTTCAAGAACTTGATATTTCAAACCTCCAATTCTTCTATAGTATTATCCAGAGTCACTACTACACCGGTGGGCAGGCACTTTCTTTTAAGTAAATCAAGAACTAATTCTTGAATTGAACAATTGAATGAAGTAAGAAAAATATTTATTTTCTCTCTCCAAATTTGAACAATATGAAATTATGTATTATAATTGTTGTAAAATTTCGAGGTCCATCTAGTCTCTATTTATAGAGATAAAAATGTTCCAATCTATACAGAATAATAAATTCAATTTCAAATAGGAGTTTTAATTAAAACCTAGTTAGAAGTTTTAATTAAAGTTCAAGTCCAATTAGTTTATATTTAATTACATGTGTAGTCATAGAACTTCAATTACAATTATAATTAAGTTTACAACTTTCATAATAATTATAATTAAGTACAAAATTTTATTATAATTATAGTTAAGGCTAAAAGTATTATAATTACAGTAATTAAATCCCAATACTTTATAGAACTACCACGGGGACCTGATCGGACATATATTATCCAAGTTCCAATAATTAGATCATGTATAGTCGACCATAGACCATCCAATCTAATTATTAGTCTTTGCCTTTTTCACTACAGGCAAAAGACTACAGTCTTGGAATATATAAGATTACAGAAGCCAATAAATCTGTAATACTTTCCTCTAACCTATCATATATGTATTTTATCCCTATCCAAGATTCGATAATTAGGTATTAGCATAATTGACCGTTTTACCCTTCTAATTTCACTAATTTAAGTACAATTTTATTCAATGGTCCTGTGAAGAAATCACAGATGTCGAAGTTTTGCCGTCGCTAAATACTAAACTCAGATTTTAACCGTTCAACAGAAAATATTTAAGTAGTCACTCTACTCATTTTCAGGGCGATGGTTCCTGACACAAATTCATGTTCTCTAATCCTCTCATTCTCAAGTTTCCAACTCATCGAAATATTTGACCAATCAAATTAATTGCATCCATAGGTGAATCAAAAAACCATTAAAATCACAAAAAGAAATACATAACTCTGTCATAGGATTTAGATTAAATCCACATCGATCAAGTGAAACTTAATTCTCCACATGATCATGCTATAGAATCAAACTCAACACTTGGCCCGATCAATACACTCCAAGTGTAATAATGTCATATTTAACCAATTTTGTGATAAGGACAAATCACAAACAAAAATAGTAAATTGGTCAACACTACAACCTTGCAGTACAAAGTATCAACCCTTATACATTGATTGTGAACAAATTATTTATGATCAAAATATAAGTTGTGTCACATTGTACTTCTCAACATAAGTACACAACTTATGGTGGAATAAGCAATACATGGTGGAATAAGCAATACATGATTTTTTGATACTTCTCCAAATAATAGTCCTATGACCAAATTTAAACAGTGATCCTGATGTAAACTTGTGAGAGTCCTAATCAGCTTAGAAGTCCAAATCTGTACCTAGAACAAGATATGGTGATGAGTAAACTAGTATATGATTCATTCCTTCGAAGGTACTTAAGAATATGCTTTACAGCCACCAAATGTTCTGATCAGGATTAGATTGATATCAACTCACCATCCCAACAGCATAACAAATGTCAGGTTTAGTGCACACCATATCATACATAAGACTACCAACTATCAATGCATAAGGTATCTTACTCATGCGCTCCATCTCTTTAGGTATGGTGGAATAAGCAATACATGATTTTTTGATACTTCTCCAAATAATAGTCCTATGACCAAATTTAAACAGTGATCCTGATGTAAACTTGTGAGAGTCCTAATCAGCTTAGAAGTCCAAATCTGTACCTAGAACAAGATCTGGTGATGAGTAAACTAGTATATGATTCATTCCTTCGAAGGTACTTAAGAATATACTTTACAGCCACCAAAGGTTCCGATTAGGATTAGATTGATATCAACTCACCATCCCAACAGCATAACAAATGTCAGGTTTAGTGCACACCATATCATACATAAGACTACCAACTATCAATGCATAAGGTATCTTACTCATGCGCTCCATCTCTTTAGGAGTATTAGAGAACTAATCTTTAGAGAGTTGGATTCCATGTCTAAATGACAAATTACCCTTCTTGAAATTTTACATGGCAAATCTGACAAGTATTTTGTAAATATAAAGGCTTGGGATAAAACTATATGCATGTTCTTTCGATCTCTTAAGATTTGAATACCTATAACATAGCCAGCTTCATCTAAGTCCTTCACATGAAACTGTTGGGCCAATCACACTTTTGTAGATGATAATGCTCCTACATCAATTCCAATGAGTAGAACATCACCACATAAAGCATCAGGAAAATTACATTTTTGTCCTGTATCTTAATGTAAACACATGGTTCGTCAAAGTTTTGATCAAAGCCATATATCTTAATCACTTAATCAAATCTTTTGTTCCAAGATCTTGATTTTTGCTTCAACCCATAACTGGATCGCTTAAACTTACAGACTTCGCTTTCTGACCACATTCTATGAATCCATTTGGTTGTATCCTATAGATACATTCCTCAAGATGGCCATTCAAAAATGTCGTCTTGACATCCATTTGCCACACCTCATAATCAAAATGAGCTGCAATGGATAAGAGAATTTGAATAGACTTAAGCATAGCCACAGGCGAGAAGGTCTCTTCATAATCGATGCTTTCTCATTGAGTAAAAAACTTAGCGACTAGCTTTACTTTGAAAGTTTTCACTTTGTCATCTATTCCTCCTTTTTTCTAGTAGACCCATTTGAACCCAATGAGTTTTCACCTTCTGGTGTATTAACAAGTTTCCATACCTAATTGGAATCCATGGATTCATTTCAATATTCATAGCTTGTTGCCATAAATCTACATCCACATCATTCGTAGTATGAAGTCGGATCATCAACTTGTA
Organism: Fraxinus baroniana; assembly: GCA_903798355.1. Taxonomy (NCBI): domain Eukaryota; kingdom Viridiplantae; phylum Streptophyta; class Magnoliopsida; order Lamiales; family Oleaceae; genus Fraxinus; species Fraxinus baroniana. The sequence goes on along the minus strand of CAIGRO010092855.1, from coordinate 9,453 downwards.
TTGTGGAGATGTCTGATTGGATTCTTCGACCGACCAGTACTTAGAAGGTGGTTTGATGACCCTCTGACTTTGTCTAAAGTGCAGTGGATCTTGGATTGTGCCTTCATGGCTTGTTGGAATGCATATATTCCATTTTAGTATTCATAGCTTGTTGCCATAAATCCACATCTACATAGCTCATAGCCTCCTTGTATGAAGTCAATCATCAACTTGTATTGTAAAAATCGCCTGATTGGATTCTTCGACCAATAAATACCTAGAAGGTGGTCTAATGACCATCTGACTTTGTCTAAGGGCGATGGGTCTTGGTCTATGGCTTCATTTGGAATTGTAACGTTTATATCAATGTTGGTATCACCATTAGGTAATTTTATTACCTCATCAGTACCTTCAACATTTACTTGAACTATGGGATTAGGGATGACTCATCCCTCCCACCTAAATCACATTATTTATGTATTTCTAATACTAAATGTTGTTTGTCACGAGGTTGTGTTTCAGGAATCGATGGGTTGGAATTGCTTCCACCCATTTCTTCCAACACGACCTTGCTATTAGATTTGCATTCATCAATATACTTATCCTCTAAGAAGGTTGCATTGTGCTAACAAAAACCTTTATCTAGAGGACTATAAAAATAATATCCCCTAGTACCTTTAGGGCATCCCACAAACTAGCATATCTCTGATCTAGACTCTAACTTTTCTACTTTTCCTTTCAACCTATGAGTCGGACATCTCCAAATTTGAATGTACTGGACTTGCATCCATTCTTCAATTCTAGATGAGTCTTGAAAACAGACTTAGAAGGAACTAAGTTAAGAACATATGTTGTTGTTTCCAGTGCATATCCCCAAAATGAGATAGGTAGAGTTACGAAACTCATCATTAACCTAACCATATCTAACAATATGATATTTCTTCTTTCTAAAACACCATTCCGTTTTGGTGTACCAGATGCACTCAGTTGAGAGATAAAACCATTTTCTATCAAGTTGTCCCTAAATTCTTCCAAGAGATATTCGCTACTTTGATTTGATCAAAGTGTCTTATTACTCTTACCTAACTGTTTCTCGATCTTAGTCCGATATTCTTTAAATTTTTCAAAGGCATTTGACTTTCAAGTCATTAGGTATACGTATCCGAATCTAGAGTAAGCATCTATAAAAAGGTGGTAAAATACTCATAGCCCTCTCACAGCCCCTCTCACAGGTGTATTCACTGGTCCACATACTTCAGAATGAACTAGTTCTAATACTTCTTTACTCTATGTCTTTTTGATAAAAAGGTTCTTTTGGTCATTTTACCTTCCAAATAAGAATCGCAAACTAGCAATGGTTTGGCCTTAAGTGTGTTAAGTGGACCATCTCTAGCCAATCTTTTTATTTTGTTAAGGTTAATATGTCCAAGTCTAAGATGCCAAAGATATGTATCATTAGTATAGTATGACTTTTGTTTATGGTTTGTACATGTAATATTTATTTCATTTGTGGTACAATTTAAAATATAAATACCATTCATCAAATATCCAGCATAATTAGGAGCTTTATTTTTTAAAATATAAAGCGAATTACGTGCACAATTTATTGAATAACCTTGTCCTATTAAATAGGAAACAAAAATCAAATTCTGCTTCATCCTCGGGACATAATAACAGTTTTTAAGAATTAAACTCCCACCACTACTAAAATAAATATAAACTACTCATACTACTCTTGCTAAAATTATAGCTCCATTGCCGACGATAATTTTAAATTAGCCTTCATTGAGTCTTCTGCTCTCCTTAAGCACCTGTATAGACATGCAATATGATTAGTGGCTCCAGAGTCTACAACCTAGGAATTTGTAGAATCAACCACCAAACACAACTCAACAATAAAAAAAAAAAAATCACCACCCTGCTTTTTAGTTAGTGCATCAAGGCAGTCTTTCTTCCAGTGTCCTTTGCGACCACAATAGAAGCACTTGCCTTTTGGCATTCCGTCTAATTTGTGCTTTTTGTTGTTGTTTGGCTTCTTGTTATATCTCTTCCTCTTCTTTCCAATTAAGCATTTTGGCTTGGAACTAGAGAAGCTAGCAATTGCCACATGAGTATGGTTAGCTTTACCCTTAAGACCATTTTCCACATTCTGCAACACAGTCAATGGCATAACCATCATGTGCAAGTGATAGTCAACAATCAATTGTTAAAAAATATTTGATAAATAATTTAATACCATATCAACATGAGTTTCCTGATCAATAGTTGCACCCAGATTCTCCTCTACTTTGAATTGTGCAATTATAGTCAACAGATGATCCTTCGTAGGCATTCCGAGTTTTATGTGAATGTTTAGTAAGGTACGAATGGCCTCAAAATGAGTCCTCCTACTTTGATGCCCAAACATGCCCTTTAGGCTTTCTAGTATGTCATAAGAGGTTACCTGACTATCAAAATCTTGCTGTAAGCAGCATGGCTTTCTCTAGCATGCTCCAAGTCCTTAGTGACTCTAGTAACATTGGCTACTAAAAGAGCCTCTTTTACAGTCATAAACTCAGAACCTTTACTCATCTCTTTGTATTTTCTCCTCTTTCTCAACTTTCTCCAATTTCTTTTGGAGAGCTTCACATTTCTTTTTCAAAGCGCCAGCTCCTTTATCCAACTTATCAGCCCTCAAAATGCAGACCTTATATTCAGCCTGGCGATCATGATGAAGGACAACAACTCATGAAAGATGGGCATCAATCATATTTTCCCTTTACTTAGGGTCATATTCTTTGCAAACTTCTCCCAACTGGAGTTAAAATATAGAAAAGTAAATCTAGCTGTTTTGGAGACAAAGGTGGAAATCATCGATAGAGCTTTGGTGTATAGCTCCTCATTAAAACGAGCAGAAAATAAAGTCTTGATATTTGCAAGATGTTTAGACCCTTCTAGCATCTTTATTTTTCCCATATTTTATAGGTAGGGACTAGATACTTACGAACCTTCAGCCCTTTGAGGCACAAAGGTTTCTTAGTCACATCGTTATCTTTGCACGAAGCTTTACCCTGGTCTCCCTTGGAACCCTTGCGGGTACATCCTTAGAACGAGAAGGGAGACCCAATTTTTAGCATTTGGAGCAACACTAAAGTTAATCTTCATGGTAGAGTGAACAATGATACAACCTGCACGAGTGGAAGAAACCATGTAAGTAAACATCGAAAAAGAAAAATATTCCAATAGAAATGAAATTAATGCTTCCCATGTACATCAAGATTAATGGACGTTATTAGGGGATAAAAACCCCAATTATCATAAACAAAGAAATCACTCTTTTTCACTATGCAGTATTAGAAATAAGAGATTGATAGAAAAAGGGGGACTGAAAACCCTATATTCAGCAAAAGTTCATGAAAGAATATATAGCCACAAGATGAAGGACTTAAAGACTATTTGTGGTACAATAAGGCCACAATATAATCCTTCCCAATAAAATTAATGAGGCCTCAAAATGACTCATTAATTAGAACTTATGATCTTTTGAACACGCTTATGAGATTGGCTCTTCAAATCTGCATGCTTCGATATGTACTTTAACACTAAGTTGGAAATTAACACTCAACTCTTATTATACCAGTGTAAGCTTTAAAGTTACAAGGGATACATATCAACAGTAAATACAACTCCAATGCTTTGAACTTCTTCAAAAGAAGTAACACCATCCATCAGTTTGTTCCCAAGACAAAAACGTTAAGCCTCCAAAGCCATGATAAACATTTTTTGCGAAAATAAATAGACAAAACAAATGGAAAGTACGAGATAAAACACAAGCACATACCCAAATAGAAAGAGTGAAAGATAGCGGAGGAGGAGCATAATCTTTGATAAGCAAAGATATTACTGTAAACAAGAATTAAATGCAGAAAGCGGAGAAGGCGATAGTAAGGAGAAGCGTATACTTATAGGTTCAGACAAAAGGTTTGAGCTGTCAATTTAATCAAACAATAGATTTAAACCATTCAGAACCATCTCGTAATCGTGGTTGATAAATGTTAATAGGCACCTAACCAAGATTAAAAAATGCATAGGTAAAATTGAACATGGGCAACACATGCTTTAAATGCTTACAGGGCATTATCTTGGGAATACTTGAAAAGAGGTCGTGTAGCATACACTAAAAACCTGTTGCAATCATAGCATATCCCCTCAAAATAGTTCATGTCATCCACCCCTAAGAAAGAAAAAAAAAAAAAAACAAATCCTAAACTTAATATGAATATTAAAATTGAACTTCGGGACTATTTTTTAACTCAAAAAACTCACTCTATGAACTATACTAAAATATCCGCGAGACATGTAGAGAATGTACGAAGGGAACGAAAATTCAAGAGGTTCTCATAAGACAAAGCGAACTACTCCCCATCCAGACGGGCTACAAGCTGTCAACACATCCATAAAGCATGTTATTTATAACTAATTCAGTTATGAACCA